>JANBOK010000171.1:0-23256 GCA_027595805.1 Coemansia sp. Benny D160-2 | reverse complement strand
CTGCGCCGTCTGCGCCGCCTGCTCCACCGTCCGCATCCGCTTCACCTGGTCCTCCGTGTGCCGCACCAGGTCGATGTCCTGCAGCGTCGGCTTGATCGCCATGTTGTATCCGCTGTACAGCAGCGTCAGCGCCGCGAACAGCGCGAACGGGTGGATCCCGAAGATGAACCACCGGCCCTGGTTCTTCTTGCCATGCTCGCTCTGCCCCATGGCCGACTGGTCCAGCTTGGGCTTGCTGCTGCTGCTGCTGCTGCTGTTGTCGTTGCTGCTTGCCGAGTACGCGCGCGCCCTGCTCTGCTGCTGCAATGCTAGCAGCAGTAGCGGCAGTGCCCTTGGCTGCACGCCGCCCCGCCTGCCGCCGAGCACCCTGGTTCTGGCGAGCATCTGGTGCATCATCGTCATCGTCATTCCTGATGGTTGTTGGTTTTTGCTGTCGAAGGAAGAATGGGTGGGGGGAAATTGATTTCTGGCGACGGGAGGGAGAGAAGGAAGTGATGCACTTGCCCCTCCTTGTTTCCCTCGCCGGGGCATCAGGCTATCTTTTCCTTCTTTTTTTTCAAAACAATCCGAGGATCTCCCCCCACCCCAAAAATGGAAGAACCACGCAGTGGATCTTCGGCCATCCGCAAGAAAAAAAAAAAAGCAAGTTCCTCGCAATCACGCGAATCAGATCATGCGCTAATCAGGCGTGGCATTGGTCGGTGTAGAAGCACATGGCACGACGAGGGACCAGACGAGCAAAGGTGGATTCAGAGACAAACCAAAGCGGGATGATCCCCGCTTTGCCTCTCTTGCTCCCCCTCGCCTCTCTATCAAACATCATCTACTCCCACATTCCACCGCTCCTTTCCACAATGTCTCCCAGCAACAGCCGCCGCCCGCCGCCGCCTCTTGCCGCTGTCGAGGTCCCCGGATCCACCGCCGCGCCGGGCGAAACAAAGCCGTTCGTGAACCACATCGCCGCAGACGGCCGGCTGGTCGAGCACCACACGCGCGGCGTGCACTCGCTGTACGACAACTACCTGCGCGGGCGGGCGCTCAGCGAGAAGGGCGCGCCGGTGTTCGGGTACCGGCCGATCGTCGACGGCATGGGCAACGTGGGCGCGTACCGGTGGGTCACGTGGGACCTGTTCCACGAGCGGTTTGTCAACCTGGGCGCGGGGCTGCGGGTGCTGGGCGTGGCGCCGGGCGACCGGGTCGGCGTGCTGCTGGACAACTCGGTCGAGTGGGTGGCGGCCGAGTTCGCCTGCTACTACCAGCGCTTCGTGTCGGTGCCGCTGTTCGTGACGCTGGGCGCGGCGGCGCTCGAGGGCATCGTGGCCGAGTCCGGGATGCGGGCCGTCGTTGTCTCCACCCGCCACGCGCAGACCGTCCTGCGGATCGCCGCCGCCGTCCCGGGTCTGCGCACCGTGGTTCTGGTCGACCAGGACGGCGGCGGCGTTGCGGCGCCCGCCGGTCCGGATCCGCTGCGCCGCGGCGGGAGCTCGCCGGGCCCCGCGGTGGTGCCGTTCCGGGTCGTCGAGGATCTGGGCGCGCGCCAGCCGGTCGAGCCCGAGAAGCTGCCGACGCCCGAGGACGTGGCCACCATCGTGTACACGTCGGGCACGTCGGGCACGTGCAAGGGCGTGGTGCTGACACACGCCAACATGCTGGCCACCGTGGCTGCCGCGGCGGCGCTGATCGAGCACGGCGACATGTACCAGTTCTCGGCGCACGACTGCTCGCTGGGCTTCCTGCCGCTCGCGCACTGTCTGGGCCGCATGGTGATGCACGTGGCGCTGTCGTTCGGCGGCCGCACGGCGTTTCCGCGGAGCGATCCGGCCAAGCTCGTCGAGGATCTCAGGGAGCTGCAGCCCACCGTGTTTGTCGGCGTGCCGCGCATCTTCAGCAGGATCCAGGACCGGATCCTGGCGGCCGTCAGGGTCAAGGGCGGCCTCCCGGCCGCGCTGTTCCAGTACGCGTACTCGACGAAGCGGGGCAACCTGACGGCGCGTGGCCAGGCCTCCCATTGGCTCTGGGACCGCGTGGTCTTCAAGCCGCTGCGCGACAAGTTCGGCGGCAACCTGCGGCTCATCGTGTCCGGCTCGGCTCCTATTTCCCCCGAGACGCTCGAGTTCCTGCGGTGCTGCTTCTCGTGCAAGGTGCTCGAGGGCTACGGCCTGTCCGAGACCATCGGGCCCACCACTGTCACGCAGATGGCCGACACCGAGTCCGGCAACGTGGGCGCCCCGATTCCCTGCGCTATGCTGAAACTCCGCAGCGTCCCCGACCTGGGCTACACCGTCGACGATGCCCCGTACCCGCGCGGCGAGATCCTGATCAAGGGCGGCCACGTCGCCGCCGGCTACTTTGCCCGCCCCGACCTCACCCGCCAGGCCTTCACCGACGACGGCTGGCTGTGCACCAGCGACATCGGGTTCCTGGACGCCAGGAACAGGCTGCACGTGATCGACCGCAAGAACAACCTGTTCAAGCTGGCGCAGGGCGAGTTCGTGGCTCCGGAGAGGATCGAGAACATCTGCGCCGACCACTTTGTTGTCAGCCAGGCCTTCGTCTACGGCGACCCGCTGAGGAGCGCGCTGGTTGCCATTGTGGTCCCCGACGAGACGCTGCTCCCGATGTTCCTCAAGTCAAGGGGCGCGCTGCCTGCCCGCTTTGCCGCAGACGCCGGTGGCTCTGCGTTTGCCGCGCTGTGTGGCGATCCCGGGGTTCGCCAGGAGGTTCTTGCCGAGCTGTCGGCGTGGTGCAGGACGCACGGCCTTCTTGGCTACGAGGTCCCTAAGCGCATCCGCCTGCTCCCCGTCCCCTTCGACAGGGCCGGCCTTCTCACCCCCACGCTTAAGCTCAGACGCCGTGAGGCCAAGGTCCATTTTGCCGATATCCTCGATGCCCTCTACAGCGAGCTTTCCTCGTGAATGCAAAAGCGTAATTTTATGTTATTTTTTATTTCTGCTAGCAAATTGCCTCCTCTCTTTAGACTCTAACCGACAAGCATTGTGATTTTTATTTATTTAACGCCAAACCTCAAGTGAAAACAGGAATCTTGTTCTATTGTGCACAAGGAAGGATACCGTTTTAACAACATTCAGGCATAAGAATTTGCGTTGGCACAAGCCCCTTCGCTGCCTTAAAGCCCGTTTTATCCAAATGCTAGGGTAGCACATCTTTCTCGTGTATAATCTTGCCCACTATATTATCCTGTTTTTTTCTGTGTTCGAATCCCTCTGCCAGTCTAAAAGTTTAGCAATTTAGGATAAAGTAGCTTTCTCTCTTCCACACTCTTTGTCGCATAGCACGCTGAGCATATCCCATATGACGATGAGTGCTTGGTTTTCCCACAGTCTGAAAAAGTCCTATTATGGCTGCTGTTATTTGTGCATTCCTGGTAACACATCTTTGGCTTTCTTTTTCTTCTTCACTTTGATATTTCAACTAGTATGTGTGGCTTGCCGGGTAATGGCTCATCGCAGAACGAGTAAGGGGAATATTTGGTTTAATGTGAAAAGATGTCTTCTCCATCAATCTGGGGAGAAAAAGGGCATAATGCACTGCCTTTAAATACTATCAAGTTGTTAATGGAGAATCCAACATCTTGTTGTTAGCTGTGCACAGCAAGCAGAGTACTGGTTTTTTAATTTGAAGGTTATTTTGCTGATTTCTATTAATTTAACCTTAGATACAGCTCGAGTGGGTTTCCGATTAATATAATTTCAATTTTCGAAAATTTTACTGGGTTTGGGTGGCTTTTTTTCTCTCTCTTTGTGAACCACTCTGTAGCGTTGCATCTCGGACTTTCAAAAGGGCAAAAGAAACGATTCTCTTGTTTGCATTGGAAACCACACATGATATTGTAAAAATTTACAGGTAGTGAAAATAAGAAAAAAAAATCAGACAACCTTCCACGTCATCAAATATTGCTCTCTCAATTCCATTGCAAAACAAACAGGTATTTAAGGGGCTCCTGGATACACTGCACCTTCCTCGAATTTGTTCCCACGCAATCTTCTGCTTTTAGTCCTTGTTCTTTTTTTATTATATATTTATTCAAAGAGTATATCTTTCTCTTGGGTAGGCGAAATACAAGCATGCTAGCATCCGGATCCTCCACCTTTACTCTGCGCTACTTTGACTTTCCGTCTCGTGGCGAGGCCACCAAGGCCCTGCTCCTTCTGGGCGGTGCCGAGTGGGAGCACAAGGTCCCGGCATGGCCCCAGGAAAAGAGTCTGCAGCCAGTCGGAAGGCTTCCGGTGCTTATCGAGCACTCTGCCAGCGATTCCGACGACACCTCGTTTACTCTGAGCGAAACCGCTGCAATCGAGTACTACCTGGCTACCAAGTACGGGTACATCCACCAGCCCGCGGACCCCAAGTGTGTTGCCCGCCAGCTGGAACTGCGTGCTCACATCTGCGACATGTACACGGCTTTTGCAGAATGGAAGCTGGGCCCCGATGAGGTGGCACCGAAGAACAAGAAGATATTCAATACCACCGCAGGCTGTGTTGTCAGGTTCCATGAGCAGGTTTTGAAAGAGAACGGTTCCAACGGCCACTACTTTGGCTCGACAACCACGCTTGTTGATATTTCTCTTTTCACCAACATATTGGCGCTGCGTACGGTCTTTTCTGGACTAGATCCGGATATGCTGGAGCTCTTGAACAGCGATAATGCCCCTGAAATGAACAGGGTCATCGACACCGTTTCAGCAGAGCCTGCTCTTGCCTCGTATGTTGCTGAACTAACAAAGCTGTAGCCACTTTTGTTTATCACATTCTTATTTTAGAATAGTAATTTTTCTATTCACTTGACAATGTTTGTTTGCTTTTATACCATAAAAGCTTGAAATATTCTGCGTTGGTCAAAGAAAAAAGAGCTAGCTATCTAAACCACAGATAACAAACTACTCGGCGTTGCTACATGTTTCGAGCGCGGAAATGTAAGACGCAAAGGCCGGATCTTTTGACAGTATCTCCACAGCGTTGTTGATTTCCGGGGCATTAGTCTTGTCAAGCGGTACAAGCAGCTCGGGCACCAAGTGAGCAAAGGTTTTGCGGAATGTCAAGAGCCCGGCCAATGCGGCAATATCCAGATATGTTGTGGAGTTCCCGAAATAATGGCCGTTCGATCCGTTTTCCTTGAGCACCCTTTCATGCGTATCAACCACACAGCGTGCAAGTGCAAGGTACTTGCTGGTGAAGAAGGGCCTGGCAAGCTCGGGCGCGTGGATAATCATGGCAGACAGCTCGTATATGTCGTGCATGTGGGCGCGGAGTTCGCGCTGGCGGGCCATCAGTTGCGCATCGCCTGGCTGGTAGTACAGGCTGTACTTTGTGGCCAAATATTCTTCAATGGCGCGCGAGTCGCCAAGCACAAAGGGCTCGTCCGTTTCTGAAGCAGAGTGCTCGATGAGGACGGGGAGCTTGCCAACGCGCTGGGCGCCCTTCTCTCGGGGCCACTCTGGGGCTTCGAGAACCCATTCTGCTCCAATAAAGAATAGGAGCGCTTTGCATGTTTCTGCGCGTGCTGCGACTGGAAAGTACCGCAGCGTAAAAGATGTTGTGTTCGTCATATGCTAGAGATAGATGTACTTTTAAATATAATCTGAAATATAAGAATCCAAAGTCGGGATAAAGATTTGTGATGAAAGAATAAACCGCCTCTCCCCGACAGCAGCTAGATAAAGTAGCGAAACTCAGAGAAAAATAGGAATCCATCCTTATTCTATCGTTGACATAAACCCAGTCGGACTATACTCCAGCGCAAACAATCGCCGCCACGAAAACAAGGTAAAGGGAGAATATTGTTCTTTTCATTCCGCCTTGCTCGCATTCTGCGAAAAAAAGCAAACAACGAGGTGGCTCAGATGTTGCGGTGGCAATTTATCCAATGCCTTTCATACAAAAGTTCAATTCCGTCTAGTTGCGATTTCAACTGTAAATAAGGAGGGGTATTAAATTAAGAAGGTACAAGTTACTTGGCTGGCGATTTTGCGTTCAACTCGGTGTACAGACGATTGATCGTTTCGATGTACACATCTTTGGCAACAGGACGCTTGACCTTGAGTGTTGGCGTAAGAATGTTGTTTTCAACGCTGAAGGGGTTGCTTTCCAGATAGATGCGCTTTGGAATCTCAAAGCCCTTGAGGCTGTTGCTGCGTCCCCACTTGTCGATAACATCAAGAACATGGCTGATGACATCTTCGCTCTGGCAGATATCCTTGAAACTTTTGTCTACGCTTGCCCAGCGAGCAAGCTGGGGAACATCGGCAAGACTGCTGCGCAAAAACTCCTCATTGGGAACGACGATGGCCACAAGCTGGCTTTGCAAAGAGTCGCCATGGATGTACGCCTGGTCAATAAGCGCGTTGTTTGTGTAAATAATCTCAATACGCTCTGGAGTGACATACTCGCCTTGGGACAGCTTGAACATGTTCTTCTTGCGGTCGATAATCACAAGGTTTCCCTGGGAATCAAACATGCCGATATCACCGGTTATGAGCCATCCGTCTGATGTTTTAGTCTCCGCAGTGAGCCTTGGGTTCTTAAAGTATCCAGAGAAAACGTTGTTTCCCTTGACGTACAGCTCACCACGAGGGTTTGGCTTGTCATCGACGGTGTACCCCATATCAGGCACGCTGACAAGCTTGTACATGCAGTTGCCCAGAGTGCAGCCAACATTTCCAGCCTTCATGTTGCCGCTCAGCGATACGCCGCACGGGCCAGTGGTCTCCGTCAGGCCGTATCCCTCGAGGACGGTTGCAGAAAGCGAGATACGCAGGAAATCCAGCACATCGGCGGAAATTGGAGCAGATCCAGAAATCACTAAACGTAGTCTTCCGCCGAGTTTCTGCCGAACCGCTTTAAAGACAACCCTATCCCAAAGCCAGTGCTGGTTGATGTTGTGCGCAAGGTTTCCTTTCTTTGTGTTGTAAGCGTAGTTGAACAGCGAGCTAGCAAGCCCGCCTTTTGCGTTGACCTGAGCCCACACCTGGTCGTTGATGCGGTTAAAGATACGTGGGACGCCGACAATTATAGTGGGTTTGAGCTCGCCAATGTCCTCAATAATCTTGCGGATGTCGCCCTGGTTAAACCCAATAGCCGCACCGTTTCCAGTCACGATTGCATGAATGCAGCGCTCGAGGCAGTGTGCAAGCGGAAGAATCGAAATAAAGGTATCTCTCTCGTCGATGGTGGGAACATGGCCGTGCTTTATCCTTATCTCGGTGCTGTAGACGTTTGATATCAAGCACATGTGCGTGAGAATCACGCCCTTTGGCACACCGGTCGTTCCCGAGGTGTAGCATATTGTGCATGGATCTTCAGGGCCGGCTGGAATCCCGGGGACAGGTGCCAGACCACCATTGTTTCCAAGCGCAACTAGGTCGTCTAGCAAGATAATTTGGGCACCGGCGGGAGCCTCGACTCCGCTATCTGCCAAGGACGAGCCAAAGAGAACTACCACCTTGACGTTGGGAAGGTCCTTCCAGAGCTCTGCAAACGCAGAGAGCTTCTCGGGGGCGATAGCAACAGCAGTCATCTCGGTCTCTTTCGCCATATGCCTGACAGCGTCAATCCCGAGCGTGTCGTACATGGGCACTGAAATGAGATTGTAGATATAGGTTGCATGCTCAACGTACGACCACTCGATACGGTTTGGCGAGAATATCCCAATGCAATCTCTTTTCTTTATTCCAAGCTTGGTCAGGCCAGATCCAATGGCAGATGCAGTGTCCTTGACCTGTTTGAACGAAAACCACTTGTAGTGCCCGACATTCCCATCTGCGTCAATTGGTCTGTATCCAAGACAAGGCGAGTCCTCACCGGCCTGTTTCATTCCATGTAGAAAGTTGTCGTGCATATTGTTGACGCCTATCTTATTGCGTACCATCACGCCATCTGGACATGTCGCCGCAATCCTTGGCTTTGTTTCGCCGGCAACAAAAGGCGAGTTTGGGACCTCAATAGAGCTCGACTGCATGGCTGGCTGATTTGCGCGTCGATAGTGTTGTGAAATGCTAATTATAAAGCACTACAATATCCATAAACGACAAGAATAGATTAGCGGCATCCGCAGCACACACATTTAGAGAGCATATATGATCAGCCGCATTCCGTGGGGCAGAGCAGCTGCAACATGGCAGTTAAACGTGGGTTTGTCTATTTATAATTAAGAAAGTCAACCTACCTGGCCGTATCAAGACTATTATAATATACTAGGCGTCTAAAAAAATAAAATAAAGGCGTTCAATCAACAGAAAGACAATAATTAAATTAATGATAGCAGAGAGAGTATGGTCTGAAAAAATGAAATGAAATAGAAAAGCAATGATGGATATTGGCGATATTTAAGGCAAGAACAAGAAGAAAAAGTTCCACAACAAATTGCCAAGAGAAGGGGGAGAAACCCGACCAGAGAGAACGCTATGCTGGCTAAATATTCCCATTGAGCTCAACAAAAAAATATAGTGTTTAAGCAATTGTTTGAAACTCATGCATGTATGCAAGCAAGCACGCACACAAACACGCAAACACGCAAGTGCCGCGAGAAAGAACGTCCACAAAATGCGCACAAAGTCACTGACAACATTGGCTTCCTTTATTCGATTCCCTTTCCCATTTCAGGTTTTCCACCAAAAAAGGTTTTTCCCGCCACAGATTGTTTGTATTTTGTATTTTTTTATTTTTACACACGCATTCATAAAAATAAACATTGCTTCTTGTGCAAATCCCCGCTTTTACCTTGAAACTGCACCGAAAACCTGAATATGAAAAGGAAGAGTTTGACACAAGGAAAATCGGACACAACCATGTTTGTCTTCTGCATGTTGCGCACTTTCTTCTAGTCATCCTCGAACATTCATGTCTCCGCACTGCTGCGGTTGGCTGTTTTCCGCCTGCGTCAACACGTTAGCTGGCAACGAACCTTGGAGACGCTGGCCTTTTCTACCAATCGGAGTCAGGAGGTCTACTTTACAACCTGCTTCAACTGTCACGCGAGTGTACTGACGTGGCAGTTTAAAGTGCGCGCAGATCAAGGAATGGGCAAGTTCTTTGTAGAAATGAAGCTACGACGCATTAAGCCGCAAACAAGACAGGGCAACGTCGGAGCGGACTGTGCTGATCACACCTGATTCGAGAAATGCTAAATATCACTGCCCTTGGATGAGCTCCATCAAGAGACATTGCTTGAACCGGCTGGGTCTGTAACAACCATCATACTCATTAAAAGCAGATCGCTGATGGGTCTTATTCATTCTGTTAACTGGCGTTTTGGCAAAATTCTGAGCTTTGCTGATCTGTCCCCTAACTTGTAGCACAGTCGAGTTGGAATGATGGACATGGCATTTCCTTTTTAATCCGCAGCAGCACTTGTGTTTCCTTCACTTTGACAATATTGCTAGGGAATCTTTTTTATTTTGCCATGTAACATTACTTGAAGCTAGTCATCGTAAATTATAGCATTATCACATTATATTAGGGAGCACGATGCAGCTGACAAAGGAGCTTCTTTCGACATTTATCGATGGCGCCACAACCAAAGTACAGCAAACGCTATCCAACGACGCCAGCCTCACGCCATTTGTTTTTGCCAACAGCGCACTGCTATGGCTTGTTCCAGAATCAGTCAACCATCCGCTGCGGCGTGCAATTGGACTATCGACACCATTTATCCTAATCAGCGGACTATCAGAGCCAGCAAAAAAGGAGTATCTGCACTTGCAGCACTTTCAAAACATCACGTGTGGCGCAGAGCCCCTGGAAACGTGGCGATGTCTGACAACACAAGCAGAAGACAATGTGAAATGGAACTCGAAGCATTCGTACGATTGGGGGTGCCAGAGGCTGCTGCCCTTGGAAAGGAACAAGGCAAGGATGCTTACCGCCCAGTATGCGCAGATTCTCCCACAGCTCTCGTTTGGTGGTGACGCTGAGAGACCGGCATCGGAGAGCTTGGCGCTGCCAATGCTAGTGCTTACCAGGGACGTTGACGCCGTTGCCTCCCCCAAATGCTTCTACCTGTCTGTGTTTCCTCCCACTTGTTCCTCCGCCTTTGCAAGCGTTATTGCCATCCGCAGAAACGACAGGGTCGGCGGTTTGGGGGCTGTTGAGATGCTGCGACAGGACAAGGCTGAAAGGGTTAGGATGCAATGTTGGGCAGAGTACGATCTCTTAGGAACGCCTGTTTCTTCAGAACATTCCATCGAAGCCCCCTTACAAACAAGATCATCTCCTATGCCAGATTCCGGAGACGATGTCAGTATGCACAGCGCAGATGAGAGTGGCCATGTCGCTTTTGTGAACCCAGAAATACAGCCTACACTGCTCTCGTATGTGTCAGTGCATGGCGTATGGACATCGGAGCCAATGGTTGAAGGCAGTTGCAATATAGAGCTACCCCCTTTGCCGCCTCCGGCCACACAGTGGATTCTGGAGCTGATGAGCATGCCCCTGGCACAGGATCCGGATGCAAACAGATCTCTCTGGGCCCTGCGGATGGAGATCAAGCGATTGGATACATGGTGTCAAAGTTGGACCAACAGCGCTAAGTGGATTGAGGGAAAGGACGAGGATGCATTTGAACTCCACGAGTGGCAGATCAGTCGAAATCGCTCAGACCTCACAAGCCTTAGCAAGGCAGCCGCACAAAAGGGCGTTCTGGAAAAGGCGCATCGTGAAGCATTTGGAAACAAAATCGACAAGTTCATTGACACGTCGATCTACGATGCGCCCAGAAGCACCGCGCTTGGACGGTTGGGCCGCACAGACGACATTCGTGCACTTTCCGGATTCCCCGTACGAGAAGATCTTGACTTTACCGAGCGAGTATGGAACCTGTCGCACGATGCGCACGACGATAATGACTTGTCAGAGATAATTGCAGCTATCGCCGAGGGACTAGAAACTAAGAAGCTACAGCCATACATACACCAGAACAACAGAACACCGTTGGGCCAGCTCATCCGGGATGCCTTGCAGGTTGCGCATCTCAAGACACTGGCTGACGATGAGGCTGAGAAGGAGCGTTTGGCTGGGCAGTTGGATCTGTGGATTGATGAACGGCCCCTGGATGCCCTTGTTCATGTGGGTGCGCATAAGCTGCGCGCTGACTTTTGGTTCTATCTTGTTGGCGGCCACCTGGCTACACCAAGGCAGGTCGAGCCGTTTGTTGATCCTGACATTGAGCCCGAGCGTCTGGTTCCGAGACTTTGGCTCCTATTGCGCGTGCTCGAGGTGTGGTGGCTTGTCCAGCAGGCTGTTCCGGGCATGCCACAGCAGTTTGTGCGCCAGATGGTAGGCACTGTTCTAACGCATTTCTCTAAACAGCTCGATTCGATTGACAACCGCGCGCAGCAGCAGCAGAAGCAGGAACAACAGCAACAAAGTGACGTTGATGATGACTCCGAGAATAGGAAGGTCAATCTCGATCTTGTGGCAATGTATTCGGATTCGCTTAAATTGACTCTGTATCTTCCAATGTACTCGACCGATGTCCATGAGTTTGCAACATCGATTGCAGAGGGATTTCCGCCAGCGCGCTTTGTTGCAGTTGCATTCTCAGGCTGGCGGTCAAGTGGTGACGGTAGTGGCACCGGGAGCACGCCATTGGCATCCAGCCATAAGATGCTGTACTTTACAAAAACGCCTGCACTGGTTGACATGCATTTTGCGGCTGAAGATGGGGTGGAAGGTGACGGCGAAGACAGCGATGAGTATGTTGTCTTTGAAGCGAAGTAACGGCGTCTCGCAAGCAAAACATACTTTAATTCTTTCATGTCGAATACGAGGGCTGTGCACCGTCCAGAACAGCGTAAACTACAGACAAACGTTTATTTCAAAACACAACCCTATTTGGCGAAAAACAGAATGTGCGAAGCAATATCACTGACAATCCACTTGACCCCATCTAGCAGGTTGTTGCCAGTGACTGCACTGCAGCCACGGATGCTCCAGTGGTGGGTGGTCAGCAGATCGAGCTCCAGCTGCTGGCGAATATCGTCTTCAGACATTGCGCCTTGGATGTCCTGCTTATTCGCAAACACCAGGAGCGACGCGCCAGCCAGTCTGTCCTGTTTAAGCAGCTTGAAGAGCTCGTCGCGGCAGACATCCATCCTCTGGCGGTCAGCAGAGTCCACGACCCAGATGATTCCATCTGTCTGCTCAAAGTAGTTCCGCCAGTACGCGCGGATCGTCTTTTGTCCGCCCACGTCCCAGAAGTTGACTCTGTAGCCGTCCAGTTCCAGCGTTGTGATGTTGAACCCAAGTGTCGGCGATATTGTGTCGATCGGCTCTCCGTTGACTCGCTTCATTATTGTTGTCTTGCCTGCGTTGTCCAGCCCCAGAACAAGGATCCGCACCTCCTTTTCCTTCTCGCGAAGTTTCCTAATTATCGACTGGAGCCCCATTCTGCCACCTCATTTACAAAAAATAATGAAAAGTGTATGGAATAAAGTTTGCAAGAAAAGGAACAAAAGAGAAAAAGGGATCATCAGCCAGACGCTTGGTCTTGTTTACTGGATCAAAGTCAGTTCAACAATTTTTGCTTTCTCTCTTTCCTTGTTTTCAGCTTTATTTTTTATTTTTGCTTTTTTACCTTAGAAATATAACACCCACTAATATTAGCACAAAGTACACGATTGATTTAGCTTTTCACAGATGGAGCACGCAACAGCAACCGAAAACGACAGCACACCAAGCAGCCCACACGCTGAGCAGCAGCAGCAGCAGCAGAGTGACAGCCCCAGCAATGCATTTGCAAATACTTTGTCGGATTCAACGGTGGCAATCGGCGCCTCGCTCCAGAACATGCAGCAGATGCTGGTTGGGAACATGCAGCATGTCGCGCAAATGACGCTGTCGATGAACTCCATGATGGAGGAGATGGTAAAACGTGCCATCAGTATTGGCGTCTTTGCCGGGCCTGACACAGATGTTTTGGAGCACGGAAAAGAAGACAGTGTGGGTGGTCGGTTCTCTGCAGCGCTTCGTATATTTGTCACCAACAACTCGCCTATTCCCCTGGTGGGCATGAGAGCGACCTTGCTGTTTTCCCAGTATAAGAGTAAAGACAGGATTGATGACCATAGCGCGCAGAGCAGGCGGGGGATACGTATTGCCAGCACATATGTGTCTAGCTTGGTCTCTGGTGGTGAAGACCCAGGCGAGGGTGCCAGGAAGGAGCCTTTCTTGGAATTTGAGACGCTCAAGCCCACTAGTTTGCCTCCCGTGGACAATGGCACGCACGACCGAGACAAATCGTGCTCGGTGGAGCAGAATTCTAAACCAACAAGTCTCAGCAGCGGCGTCACTGCACGGTCTGCTGTGCGAGTATCGGTCGACCAGCTCCGACAGTTAGATTGCCAAATAACAATCACGTTCACCAGCCCAGGAACAGGAAACGCGGTATCCATAACCCAGAGGTTTGGTGTCTACATGATGCACCTCTTTCTAGGCGCCAACCGGCGCTACTACTGTGCAGCAGAAGATGTGGCAGCCAAACTGGGTGGTCAAATCGAACCAGTTCTGCCGACCGATGGTCAGAGTTCCAGCATCCACGCTGATCTCGTATACTTGCGCAGCGCTTTCTGCGTGCCTCCAGCCGATGGAATTGGCGTTGGATCGGTGTTTATTATCATGACTGACAGAAGCACCGGCGGTCTAGTGCTTGGTCTGCGTGTTGTAGATATTGATGCTGAAATACAGCGTGCCGAATGCGAATGGATTAGCGGATCCGTTGCTGATGATCGGGAGCATCTGTCGAAAGATAAATTGGGCAATATCCTGCCGCTGCTAGCAAAGGAACTTGACATGGAGATACGCTAGCAGTGCTAGATGGATGGTTTGCATCTCTCTTGTTCGATTCATATGTCTATATCATCAGCTCTGGCACCAAAGTTGTTATTTATTATACCGCCCACAGGAGATGAGAATTGCCAACAAAAGGAATGAGCACGACAGTCTATAATGTAATTTTGCGAACTCTATTCCTCTTTTTGGCATTGCGTGGAGGGTCGGTTTGCTTGGACTAAAAGTTATACTGTCTTGACTCTGCGTCTGGAACGGAGCAGTGCAAAGACACGGATGACCTGCAGTGTAAACGACTCCTTGATCATCAGCATCAGCGCCTGAGTGATCACAGCCTTGATGATCTGGGTCTGCATTCCACGGTACCAGCCGGAGATGCCTTCCTTCCGCAGCACCTTCTTGAGCACGTCGGCCGAGCTCTTGTAGACGACGTCATCGCCACTCGCTGCCAGCTCCTCTTTGCTTGGCCGCCACTGCAGCCGGACCTTGGCCATGATGTACGGATACGTGACCACCGTTGCCAGAGTCTTTGCAATAGCTCCGACCCAGAACGCCTCGCCCGACGACAAATACTGGTTGTCTCTGTCTCTTAGCAGCGCGCCTTTCATCTTTTCAAAGACTCCAAAGGTAATAGCCGGGTTGGAGCACAGAAGCATGGCTGGGCGGAACCCAGCCCACAGGCCGCCCAGACCCTCGGTGCCGAGGATATCCGACACCGTGCGGTACCATGGAACGCGCTCTGTGTGGTGTGCGGTTTGCTGGCGAGTGGCAACAACACCGATCGGCAGCGTGATGATCTGATTGACCATCCCAGCAAGAGCGCCAACAGCCAGCTCCACGGCCGTTGACAGCGACTTTCCATCGCGCGACGATGTGCGCAGCGCAAACTTGCGCACTGCGCTGTAGGCGTAGAAGTAGACAAACCCGTTGATCAGCTGGTTTGCCAGATTAGTGGCGAGTCCCGCGTACAGTCCCTCGATGCCCTCGTTCGCCAGGATCTTGCGCACCGCATCCATCGGGCTCTGTAGCGCCTTGCTGTTGCCATTGTCTTTGTCGCCGCTCTTGTCGCTTGTGGCAGGGCTTGTCTGTACCTGTAGCCGCGTCTTTATCCTACAATTGCCATTGTCAGCACAGCCAAGATGGACAGATAGAATATTAGCACATTTGCTGATCGGGGTTTCCCACCTTTTCCTTTTTCTCCGCTTTCATATGAAAGGAACTTTACGAAGGAGGAAAGAGTGGGCGTTTATGACTGATGGAAGAAACCGACCGGTGAGATCGGCTAGGAGGAAAAACAAAAAGCGAATGATCATTACTTTATCTGCGCAGATGACCAAGACGGGAAATATAGTGCAACCGGATCACAAGGAGTTTCAGATGAAAAGAGAAAACTGAACTGGTGATGACAAAAAAAAGATCGTTTGATTATCTCCATGTGAGTCCCATTTCTCCTTCCTTTCCTGGGCATGTGCGTTTTTATGACATGCATTTCTTAGGGGCCCAGCTTTTTTTTTCTTTCATTTTGCCAGAACTGGCAGCAACTTACGTGTCCAGCGGATATATCAGAAAAAGCGCAAGCGCAGAGCTCCCAGCGCCAGATATCGCATGGCCCAGCGGAGGCAGCGAGTCCTTTGAGAGCGACATGGCCAACCTGATCTATTATCCTAGCTCGCTTTTCTACGCTTATATTCCTTGTTGACAAGAAACAACAGGGGCTGGAGGTGGAGAATAAAATAAACAATAAAAGTCAAAGCCTTTTAAAAGTACAAACAAAAACAGAAGGGAAAAATAACGTTAAACAAGGCAAGAATGGGACAAGAGACGGTCCAAGAAGTGAGATTAAAATAATGCCTGCAACCGATAGAAACAAAATAAAAAAAAGAAGAGAATAAAAAGGGAAGCAACAATGTGGGAATGCAAGAAAGGAAAATGAAACAAAAAAGTGCCGGTTTATAAAAGGCAGAAAGATGTTTTTAAAGGTTTATCGGAGTGCGGGAAGCACCTTCTTTATCTTACTCTTGTGCTGTGAATTGTTTTATGGTTCATGCCAATAACATGCGGTTGCACATGTCACTGTTACGGGCAAAACTCTTGCTTTCCTTTTTTTGCGCGCATGTGACAGTCACTGCGCTGACGATGACGAGTCAACGAATGGAAACCCAATTAAGAAGCACAGATTGTGACTATTTGGGTAAGTGAATGCACAGTTCGGCTCTTTCAGCACCCATGGAAAAAAAGAATCGCTCTTCCAGGCGCCGAGGTCCGAGCCGCATTTTCCTTGGGCTTCTTTATCTCTGGTGCAGAATTCATTTATTCTCGCATATCTGTTCAAAATTCAAAATGTAACCTATGCACGTGATCGCGATAATTTTTTTAATTTCTTGCATTTTCTATTACTTTTCTACCGTGCTCGGTTTGTGACTGCGATTTTCATCTCGAAAGAGGCGGCTGCCGAACAGTGCAGCAAAAGCTCATATTATTATTACTTGATCTGACAAACACTTCTAGTCATAGGGAGGGAAAAGGCATCGCTTGTTACCGTACCTGCCATTCGGCATAATTAGTGGTTTATTGGCTGTTACGGCTCGCCGAGCAAAATAGAAAATTGCATGTGGATAATATTACATTGCATGTAACGGCTTGTTTTCTTCTAGCCAAAAGCCAACCCGCTTGCTCATTTGCATTCTGGGTGGTTGCTGCTGCTGCGGTGGCATGCCAAGCTGAGGAGCCTAGCACACGCATGTATGCACACCTCCACACTGCCAACAAGCACAGGATGGTGTTACTTCTGGCCTGCATATTGCGCCTACATATCGTCTGAACTTTGAAGAAATTGCATTAGCTTCATTGAAGCAGTTTGCTAAATCTTGTTCTATTCTTTCTTGTCTGCTGCAACAGTCTTGCGTTGAAGTACTTTATAGTTGCTCTAGTGTTGATAACATTTTATTTTTCTTCATATCTGGCAAAACCACGCATTTATCGACTAAAAAGACATAATATTATCGAATAATGAAAACCAGAATCGGTCTTCTGGCAATAACCTGTGTTGGCTGCGTTGCTGGCCACAATGTGCTGACCAGCGCATGCACCCCTGGGGCATACAGATGCGGGGCGGCAAGCGGCAAAGGCACAACCTTTTTCCAATGCGACGGAGGCGGCACCGAGGTCGAGAAGTCCTGTGCGCCAGGAACGGTGTGCTACGCCCAGGGAGGCAACTCGATCCTGTGCAGCTACCCCGTAGACACAGCAAGCGGACCGCCACCGGCAAGCGAGGCGCTTGTTGCGGGAGCACAGTGTAGTTTTGCATCTCCGTTTGACGAGTACATGTGTCCCGGAGCCAACGGCCAGCATGGATACTATCTGCGCTGTCTCTCGGGCACCTACGTCCATTTTCCCTGTGCGCCAGGAACCGCATGTCACAAATCCGAGGGCCAGAACATGTTTTGCGGTCAATGGACTGGAAACGCAGCTGCACCCGTTGTCCCGCCTGCTGGCTCCGAAGCAACCGGCGTTTCTAGCATTGAGATGCCAGCGCTTTCTTCGCAGTCTTCTTCTTCTTTGGAGTTAGCAACTTCAACGTCATTGTCAATGTCGCTTGATGTGGATATTGGGGCTGGAATCGGGTTTACAAGCACGGGATTCTTTGATATTACCGGAACTTACGATATCGTCTCGTCTGGATCGTCCTCCCATGTCGGCGGGCTGTTTGACGACTACCCGCCCCTCTTCCCGGGGTCAACCATTCTTAGCAACAGCGATTCTGGCGCTTCAAGCAACGGGCTGTCATCTGCAGAAAGCACAGATTCTACGGCTGCTACGGAGAGCACCTCCTCATGGTCCCTGGCGTCATCCAGCGATGAGACATCGACGATGGCCATGGACATGCCAACAGGCTCGTCGACAATGGCCATGGACATGCCGTCAGAGAATGGAACACAGGAATCATCTCCTGCATCTTCGGAAAATGCACCAAGCACCACTGCCGAACCTGAAACAAGCAGCAGCCAAGGCCCAGAGAGCCCTGAAAATGCCTCCACTAGCAACAGCAGCAGCAGCAGCAGCAGTGCAGTCGAGGGCGTAGGCAGTAGCAATCCATCGCCAGCACCAACCAATGGCCTGACAGGCCCGGTCATCTCAAGCGGTCTGGAGATGTTACTCAACAACGGTGTCCAGCTGCCATTCACATTGCCCAACATAGAACTCCCGGCAGTCGACCTGGCCACAGTGCATCTTCCAGACATGACATTCGACGGGCTTGCGCTGACAGCGATTCCGCTCCCATCGGTCACCATTCCACCGCTGAACCCCGCCAGCATGACCCAGTTTTCGTACATCGAAAGCATCATGAGCAAGGCCGGGATCACTTTTGATGATCTGGCAAAGCTCCAGCTCCCCGATCTTAGCCACGTGGATCTGTCTGCGCTCGGACAAATTGATCCTGCGTTGTTGTTAAGTCTCGTCAATATTAACCGCGCGCCCGCTCCCACCGGACAGACCAACGCAAACAATATTGCTGCTGGGGTGGCTGTTACAACGGCGTCTCCGCAGACAACTACGCTTGGAACTAACGATATCGATGCACTCTTGGGACTCTCGGTCATTACGCACGCCTCAGCATAAGAGAACCGCTGGTGGTTTCGCATGGTTTCATTCTTCCGTTTCGTTTAATTTTCACATTTTTCATATCAGGTAGCAACAATAGTTCGTATACACGCAGCACTAGGTTATCATTTGTCTCCCAACTTGCAAAATATATAAGGCTGTGCTAGCCGAGCACGCGGTTAATGACAGCAAGCGTCTGTGTGGCAAGCTCCTCTTCTTCCCAGGCCCACGAGATATTGACCATTGGGAGGTCGCATTCCTCGGTGCTTTGCGGGACACTGACGCGAATACTGTCGCCTACGGCAATGACCGAAGCATCCACGGACTCGCCATCCCCGTCTGCCGGGCATGTTTTGGGATCCAGAAGCAGAAGCTCCCTGATGGCCGCCAACACCGCTTTAGAAACATCCATACTGGCGGGTTCGCTTTCCATCAACCCCAGACGCCTTGCCAGGCTCGGCCCATCAAACACCTTGCGCGTTCTGAAAACAATGCTGCCCGAAGACTGCGCGTGTTGCGCAGGCAGAACTCCCGCAGACAGCGTCTCTTCCATGCTGTCCTTCAAAGCATCAGCTGAATCAGCATCGCCTTTGGATCCGCTGCCAGATTCAACCACAGGCACTGCGTCCAGATCAAATTCCGACGGATCCAGCAGCCGCGGCACCCGCTTCCCATCGCCAAGCAGCAGAACACCACGTACGGGCATCTGCGTGATAGGTGCGGTGGATTCGCCCAACACGCTGCTGTCCTGACGCTTTTTCTGCTCCTTCTCCCACGACGCCCTGAACAGCTGGTCCGACATCAGGGCCCGCACATCCTGGCCGGTCTGGATCTCCAGCAGCTCTCCGTTAGCCGGGTCGTAGCACGGACACCCGAACTCGCTCATGATCTTGGATTTCAGATACGTCATCCGACTCTTCTCGCCATGAACCAGCACCACGTTTCTAGGCGACGCCTGCCGAATGAGCTCCATGATGCCCTTTGCATCCGCATGAGCCGAAAACGAAAGGTTCTGCACATCAATGTTGACCGACACCTGCGTGTACTGGTCAATGTCAACCACCTTCATTCCGCTCAACACCTTTGCGCCAACAGTGCCGGCCACGCAGTACCCAGGCATGATAAGCATGTTGCGTTCGTCGGGCGCCCATTTGCGAAAGACCTCCAGCGACGTGCCAATGTGAAGCATGCCGGGTGTTGCAAACAGAACCATAGGGCCGGGAAGATCCGCGTACTCGCGGTTCCACGGTTTGATGTACTTGAAGTCAAACGGATTGCGATCGACAAAGGACTCCTTGACCTTTTGATTGGTCCAGTTGATAAACAGCTTGTAGTATCTGTTGGCCTTTTCCGTCAGCCCAGCCGAAAAGTACACAGGAACCGTCAGCCCCATGCGCTCCCAGTACGTCTCTATCAGAATGCACAGCTCCTGCGCGCGTCCAAGCGCAAAACATGGAATAAGCACCTTGCCGCCACGCATCACGCAGCTGTGCACCTTCTCGAGGAAATCGCGCTCGCGTGCGCGCTTGGAGTCGCGGATCGTGGTCCCATACGTGGTCTCGGTGATTAGAACATCGGGACGCACCTTGTCAATCCACGCTGCACCCAAATGTCTGTCGGGCGTCATGTTGTAATCGCCCGTGTACACAACGCTCTCGTTCCCGCATCTAGCGTACACCATTGCGGCGCCCAGCACGTGTCCCGCATAGTAGGCGCGCAGCTCAAGTTCGTCGTCTACCCATACGGTTTCGTGCAAATGCAGCGGCACCACCTTCTTCATGCAGTCCTTGATATGCTGCGATGTGAAGAACCCGGTCTCGCCCTTCCGCTCCACCGTGATCTTCCGGTAATCCTCGAGCAGGATCGGGCAGATCGCCTTCGTAGGCGGTGTCATGTATATTGGCCCATGGTATCCGCGCTGCTCGGTAAAGTGCGGTAGCGCACCGCAGTGGTCCAGATGGAAGTGCGTGATCACCACGGCGTCTATGCGTGACGTGAAATCCCCCTCTGTTGTTATGTAGTTGAAGTCTGGAAACCGCCGCTCGTCGTTGTACCCCATGTGCATCCCGCAGTCAAACATTATAGTTTTGCCTCCAACCGTTACTAGCACGCACGACCTGCCCACATCCTGCCCAGCACCCAGTGGAACTACCTTCATGCTCCTTGTTTATTGCTTAGCTGCGAGTTCTATTGTTATGCTTCTTCTTCCTGGTGCCACCTTTAGCAGCCTATACATAGAAACTAGTAGAAAAATAAAACGATTAATGCGATGCAGATGTAAAAGGAAAACAGCGTCGTGGTCTGCTCTTGTCATTCATTGGGAACTTTTAGAACAAAACAAACAAAGAAAGTGAAAAACAAATTTACACACAATGGATTGAAATATTGTGGTATCCTCACGTGAACACAAGCTCAGGAGAAATAGTCTTTTGGCAAACAGATCCGAATCTGCCAGACCAGGGCCACGGATACTCACAGCCTAGTTAAGAAGCCTGTCAAGACTTTTCTGCAACACGCGCAAAGTATCTTTGTCGAGCTGCCTCAACAGCGGCGTCATCGTTCCGACGAGCGTATTTGCGTATCAATGCCTCCCTTTCCCGAGCACTGGATTCAGCTGCCTTCCGTTCGTGCTCCATGAGCCCATTGTCTTCTCCTTGTCTTTGATAGTAGTAGTGTCGTGTTTGGACAGCGCCAGAATCCTTTAGCAGGCCAGATTGGGCATTCTCAGGCAATGTGTCACCAGAGGTCTTTGGTGTATTGCGGCTAGTGTTATTGCGCTCAATTGCGCGCTTGTTAACCACGTTTAGTCCCGCATTGAGTTGACTACTATTACCACTCTCTACCGATGCAGCCGACTTCTCCTCCACTTGCGAGTCCTTTTCTTCGGCATTCAAATTCAGCGCAGCCTTGCTTACATCATCTCGATCGACCCGATCCAAAAACTCGCGATAGAACCCAGCTGAAGCGCCAAACAACTGCTTTGACTTGCTGTTTGCCGATGCAGCACGAACAGCCTCCTCCTCCTGTTTCTCTTCCTCCTTCACAAGTTGCTGCCGCTGGTCCTTTAGCTCCTTGTATGCAGAAGTAACAAACGTCTCCTTATCCGCGTACTTTTCTCCTTCTCTTTGCCGCTCCTTTTCCAAAACCCTCTCCTTAACAACCTCTTGCTGCACTTGCCGGCGTTTTGCTGTCTCCAGCAGTTTTTCCATGTACTTTGGCTTGCTATCGTCCTTTTGCTTTCGTGAACTACTGATCCTACTGCGTGCTTCGTTGATACTGTCATACACCTCGTCGTACGCGTATACGGAGGGGTCTGTTTCTTCCAACTGTTTAGCAAGCTTTGCCGATTCTCTGCTATGTGTTCCGCCTGTGAATACAGCAGGTCCTGTAGAACCTGTTACCGATGTTGTGTCTCCAACCATGTTCTCGTCATCGTCAAAGGCGTCAGAGAACCCCAAGGCTTTTTGTCTCTGCTTGCCCTTTTCTGAAGCTGCTTTTTGTTTATCGGTCGATAGTTTTGGCTTTCGCAAATTTAGACCAAGATTTAGCGAAGTTGATTTCCTCATTTTACAGAAATGGCAATGTATGTAGAGTAAAGAAAAAAGTGGTGCGAAAACGGAAGGAAGTTTAAGGGCTATTGTGATCAAGTTGAGAAACCAATTGTAATGCAAAAATCAGTTCATGTTTTTTTGACTAATTATAGGCGTGGTATTTCATTATTTATGGGCTGAAAGGCAACAGCACAAGCTCCTTGCCGTCCAACTCCTTTTGGCTTACAAGGCCATAGCATGAAATGCACAATCCAACAACTGTGCTATGTTTTGATAGAATGCAACCTGCCATAGCTTTTTGATGATTATTGTTGTTGGCGCATTGAAGTATACACATTTTCAATCGAGATTTAGGTAGTAGTGTAATAGTTGTATGTGGTATTATTTCACAGTGGATTTTCTAGCTAA
This sequence comes from Coemansia sp. Benny D160-2, assembly GCA_027595805.1. Classification (NCBI taxonomy): domain Eukaryota; kingdom Fungi; phylum Kickxellomycota; class Kickxellomycetes; order Kickxellales; family Kickxellaceae; genus Coemansia; species Coemansia sp. Benny D160-2. The sequence continues at coordinate 895 of JANBOK010000171.1, read as the reverse complement.
TAAATAGATGAAACAACTACCTTGCTAGTAGAAAATTATATACCCCTGTTGAACAGAAACATTTATTATTTTGCACTAAGGAGCAGATGACAATGTCGTTTTTCCCAACATAAATTTTTTAATTAATATCCAGAACTTCATGTCATACATCTGAAAATCTAGGTAGTGATAAACACACTCTGTGTATCAGCAATTAAAAGTCTCTCTTTTCATTTATCATCAAATTATATTCGTGTTTTTTGTGTCTTGATATGAAAATTGCAATTAGAACCCAAGTGTGCACTAATTAGAAAACGTGCGGAATATCATCAAAAGTAATTTTTAATTAATTTTGCAATGCAAATTAATTTTGTGAATGCCTCAACTTTCTTTTTTAAAAAGACCCAAATAATTAAAATTAGTATTAGCATGTGTTTATGTTTGACAAAAAGCAATAATATGCACATGTTTAGTTATGCACATTCAAAAGTGTTTGTTGGAAATTCCTGCTTCTTATATTGTAAAAACAAAATTAAAAGCTTTAAAACACCTACAATATTGCAAGCCTATGATAGATGCTAAGGTATAAAAACTAGCCATGGTTACCAGGTATTGTAGGCTAAGTATCAGAATATTGTTTTAAAGTTGGGGGCTTGTCCACATATATTTTGCCTGTAATCTTAAACTTACCAACAGGTCTTTCAATCCTGGTATCACTCTATCCTTTATCCCTTAGCTACTTTTTAAGACTCTCTAATAATTGTTTTTTTTGCATTCTTCTACAGCTTTGTCGCCCTCCATATTTGATTCCATAAAATTGTCTTTTGGAGATTGACTAGGGTGATTCAATAAATCTACAAATGTTAAATGAACTTTAATACTTTTTAACATAATTAAAAGTAGACAAGTATTGTTT
>JANBOK010000170.1:0-23256 GCA_027595805.1 Coemansia sp. Benny D160-2 | reverse complement strand
ACGCGATGCCAAGGAGCTTACCGACTTGCGTCTGCTATACTCCTGTGCAAGAAGAGCCCCTGCTTGAACTTGCTCTTGCCCTCGCTTGACAATCAAAGGAGACGACGTGGTTGTACTCTTGATAGCGGATTCGGAAGCTTTATCCCTTTTGCTCAATATGGTTGTATCTACTATGTCAGGATTGCTGTTGTTTCCAGGCTGGCAAAGAACACATGGGTAAAAAATAAATGTGTCCTTATGGTTCAATGAAGAAACACTCGATGGCACGGTGACAACGTGTAGGTTAACCATGCCTTTGCACTTGAGCAACACCCACTGTGTCTTGAAAGTGCCATCGCCATTGGCATTGGCATTGTCATCGCCATTGCCGCTGGTGCCATCCGTTTCGAGTGCAACCGAAGACACTTTAGTCTTTGAGATTACTTCCATCTTTTGATAGCCATTATCAAGAGTGGGTTCTGACGTTGTTGGCCTCTTTGCCAAAGATTTTGCACGAACAATTCTAGAGGCAGATGTTGCAGAAACAGTGGTTCTTTCGATAGGACGCATAGGTTCAGATTTCCTGGCTGATCTCGAAGACACAGAGCGCTTTAGCTTGGTTAGCATTGGCATCAATGACGCATTGCTTTTAGCGACCAACGGTTTGCTCGAGTCTGAAAGCAGGCTGTTATCTGGGTCTTCAGGACTACTGCAATTGGAGTCTAGTGACTTGCGCTTGCCAGGCTGAAAGCGCTTTTTCCACCATTTGGGCGACGAATCTGCAGCAGTACTGCTGTCACTCAGCTCACTGCTGCGACTGCTCTTCTTGGAGCTTGCTCGAGAACATCCTGCGGTGGATTGAGGCGACCCACCTGTCGCCGAAGGGGGAGTATGGCACCGGCCATCAAACCCCTCATCTGAGCCACCGTCCGGGCCTTCGTCAGACCAGCCGCTGTAGCTAGAGTCGTCGTCATCGTCATGACCATCGCCATAGCTGTTGGTGTTTCTGTTGCTGCTGCTGCTGCTGGCAGCGTCTTTACCTTTCCTCGATCTGGAGCTGCTGACAATGTCATCCTATATAAACATTTGAAAACGGCAAACGTGTGCATAGTAAAAATTAAAGCCCATCTTGTTAATAAGAATGCAATAGCTAAATCACCAAAACAAGTGCATTTTAATAATCTTTAGACGCATGGTCACAAGGGCAAAACAAAATTACGGTATTATGGATTAGCATATAGGATATCATCATATACACAGCATAGCACACATTTGCTGCATCTTGCTATGACGCAAGAGCATGGAAATCAGCAAGAACTTGGAAACAAAAAGAATATGCTCAAAATAGTCACCAACTTTCTTACTTGGAAAAATGGCTTCAGGAAGCATGTATGAAGGACTACTAGACAGAGAACAGAGAAATTCATAAATGAAACACACCCCCACTTTGGGAACGATACTAACCTTTGTAGCAGTAAATTCAATAGCCTCTGCTCTGCCAACACTATCGGTATCTATATCTATTGATAGCGAATGCATGGACTCAAGCCTTGTGTAGATTCTGGAGTCCGGGACGCATTGTTCGGAGCGTTTAGACGCATTCCTGGAGCTCAAGAGGCCAGCAGATACATTATTACGCAGGTCATGGGGTTTAGGTGCGGATTCGCGAGTGCTGCCAATTGTTTCGGATACACCACCAAGAGGGAGGCTTTCTCGCGATGAAACTGAAGCCCCATCGAGCATTGACTCAAGAACATCGTGGCAGAGGGGTGAACGGCGCCGAACACGACCGTAGTGGTTGTTAGCACCAACGCAGGCGGCGCGTGGCAGTGATTGTGATGATGGCCTAGGCCATTTGTTTCCTGGGGACTTGAGCGCATGAAACGGCTTTATGACACCCGAATTCCCATTCGAGACAGTCTTTGGCAAGATACCGGTGGGGGCTTTGAACTCATCCACTGTTGGATTTGGAAAATCGGAATGTAATAGAGAGCGCTCCATTTGGACATTAATCATTGTGTTTCGGATGGAAAGTATATTCCAGGCAAGGGTATCATTAACGTGTAAGAACAGACACGGATACACACAAGAACAACAACAAAAAGTTTACGCGTATGTAACGTAGAATATTAGTAGGTTGCGGCTATTACAAGGCAAACAATATAGATGTCCAAAAGCAACAGAAGGGGATTGAAAAAGAATGTATCGTGGTGATGGAAGAAAGACTTTGGTATAGTTAATAAACAACATAAACACGACCCGAGAAAAGAAAAGGAACAGGCAAGCCAGAGAAAGGAGGCTCATATCTGTTGTTGTTGTTGTTGTTGTTGTTTTCTTTCGTTTTATAGAAACAAAAGCAACGAGAAGGAGAGACATGACAATGTCAAAGAGGAAATTGGCCAGCTGGCAAAAAAAAGATGTTTGGAATGCAAGGGGCGGGGTGCTGCCGCAGGTACATATGCATTCCTATTCTTTGTATCAGGGCCTAGAACTGCATGAGCGCTCAGGTAAAACTTCAGCCATTTCACAAAGATGGAATATATGCCGAGCCAGAGAAGAAAAAGAAGCAAGCGCACAGGCTGCTCCTCCCCAATAATATGCGGACATATTCAAAGAGAAAACGGCTGCTAATTTCTCCACCAAAAAGTCGTGGAATAATGGTGTGGAGGCAAAGCTCACAAGGATATGCAAAACAAGCAAGATTAAACATGTGCATTTCTTGCTAGGCAAGGGGAAAGTACCGCAAAGCTGCGTCAAATAAAGAAATCAACAGCGGCTGGGTACTATTCTGGCCAAAGATAATGCTTACAAGGAACGGAAAGCCCTTTACCACAAAAAGAAAGAAAAACATCAAACATGGGGCAGAGAAAGACCTGCAAGAACCTTTGTATGAATGCTATGTCCACCCACTGCAAAAGTATTGTGGCAAAGTATAAACTAATATACAAAAAGTCTACTGAGCATTGTACTTTTTTGCACGCGCATATCCAGCAGCCTATGGCAGGCTCACTGTTGAGCGTAAAGGATGGCGACTCAAAAGCCATGGAAAGAAAGAACGAACATGTGTTATCCAAAACATCCCCCCTTTACAATATATATAGCCAATCCAGTTCATTAAATGGTGCTGCAGGAACAGAGCCTTAGCTCAAAAACCAATAGTGTCAGTCAAAAATGACAGGCAGCAGATAATACAATATAATATATTCAACACAGACTACTGTGGTTCCCTAACAAGATGTGTAGCAAATGTCGTTTGATATATGCTCTTAATAGCAAGGAAACGGCACCATGGTCGACATATTGCTCTGATATGGGAAGGGTTAATTAAATAGGGAAAATCTACATACAGTACAGAAAGAAGGCTCAAAGGGTTTATTTCTCCAAGTTTACCTTTAGGTCTTGTTGTTTTGTTTTCTATAGTGCTTCCGCGCACTTGGTTGGATGTTGATAGTGCATCCGAGCCATGTTCAATTTGGATGGGGCTATCAATATCATTGCGCCAAGCCCTGCCATCCTTTGGTGAGCAGGCACTTGCTAATCCATCTCCATCCGATTGGAATGCTATTGGCTTTTTATACGAATGGTGTGTTATTGAGATATTCTGGGCTTCATTTGCTGTATTCGGACAACACCTGCCATTTCCAATTGCTACATATGTCATCAAGAAAATAGGCTCATTTTGCCATTCAAATGTCACAAAGATCAGTATCAAAATATACTCTCGGGTCTGGCGGTATGCACAATAGACAGAAATTTACATGCTGGTCCTCAAAGGGTAGATAATATAAGATAAGTACAGAAAATAATTTCGCCAGCTCAAGCCTCTTTATTTGCTTTAAATGGCAGCAACACCAAAAAAGATGGAAAACAACGGATAAGGCGTGTGGCTACCGGTGTTTTTTTTCTTTTTCAGGGTGGCTTGATAGGATGTCGTCTGCAAGTTCTTTTATCTTCTTATACAAAAACAAGCAGCATTTTCAACATTCTAACCGAATCAGTCAACAATATTCATCAGGAAAAAGACCTGGGAAGATCTGGCGGCGGCAAACCCGTTTAAGCATTGGGACATTTACCTACCTTTGGATGAAGTTACAGCGTTTATAGTGCTTAGTGCTGGGACCTTTTCTACGTTGGCGCCCGATTCAATGTTCGCTAGTCTATCAAGTGTTCTGAAACCGCTAACCGGGCTCTTTGTCTTTGGTTGCGATCTCTCGGTAAACGCTTGCCGAAACAGTGTCATCCTCGAGACATTGGAGTCGCCTCCCTGTAAACCTTTGACCTTTGAGGATTTGTCCATTAAACGTGCTTCCTAAGACTTCAAAAGAAAACAAACAACTTGTCTTGTCAGAAAAATGATAAAGCTACCCGATGGACCATTCTAAGAGAAAAAGATAAGCATTGGCAATAAAGAAGGAATGAGTGGTCCCTAGTAGTATCATATAGGGTAATGCGATATTTGTACATGTAAAAACGAACCTGGAGGAATATATGTTTGGAGTAGAACAGTTGAAAAATAAAGGTAGCAGCATATCAAGCTTGGCAGGGTTCTGTATATGTGTGCCATACTCTTCCTTTAATAGCACATTTCAATGTTGGAACCACACTGTAAAGGATAAAAGCCCACATCTCTTTTAAACCCAGGTGCCACACGTACTTGACTGTGTTGAGCGATAACACTCCCAACTGCAGATTGTGCGGCCTCCCCATTTTGTTCAAGCTGCCGAGAGCCACTGAAAAACATGCCGCGTCGCTCATGGTTCAAATTGGTGTCTGCTTCGCTAAACTGAATATATTTTCGCCTACTATTTCCTGTCCAATTTATGTGTCTGTTCTTTATTTTCCACATTAGGAAAGCGGCGGTCGCTGCACACAAAAAAGCAGAGGCCAAGGGCATCTCTACGCATGCAGTCCCACGCCCTATTGTGCTGACTGAGGGATTCATGCACCGTTTGGGTGGGTTTTAAGAATGGTGTGCGAATACTGAGCCAGGGATCACAATTGACGGCATTGTGTCCTGGGCTGATTCCATTGCCAGGAGAATGTTGGATCTATCAGCCAGCCAGCCAGCCAGCGAACAAAGCATATTAGAAAAAAAAGGCTGAAGGAGGACCAACACAAAGCCAGGGCGGACAATTAAACGGAGCTCCACGTTGTGGGACATTGGATCCTGCTCATAGTCCTGACTAATGTCCATCTTTGACTAATGTAGATGCTGCAGGTCCCGTGTGATCCAACAGAAAAGACTGTATGGATTCTAGTGCTCGCAACACTACTGAAAAACACGCAATGGCTTACCTTGAGATCCTTGGTGGAGGGTCTCCGTGTACACAGAATGGCCTGGTGTATTCTATATTTTCCATTCCATACGGCATAAAGCCTGGTGGGTGTTGTCTGGAGACTACATGCAGCGTTGTTTTGGAAACCAAATCGTCCTTTGTCGGCCTTTTTGTCGCATCCAACACAGCGTTCTCTGTGCACCAGTTCTATCTCCTGTACTTGTTGCTGCAGACCCGGTGCTGTTGTACGGCAAGCATGTGGCTTGAATGCTACAGATTCTTTCTTGGAATTGCTTTTCTCCAGCAATCGATTAACAGAATATGGAGCAGACGGAGGAGCGCCAGATCCGTGGCCTCCTGTGGCGTGGTTTCCTTCCAGCATTGCTGTAAAACATCTCTCTAGTAGACTTGTTTTGAGTATAGAGCCCGTGTGAGAGACAAAGTAGTTGTCACAAGTTCTCTTATCATTTTTCCATGTAGTAAGTGTTGTCAGGGCCCTTTCTACACTACTGTGACTATCGTGTTCTCTCCAGGTATTATACGGCTTACAGGGTCTTTGTTTAGCATGATCGGACACAGATAGTTCCATTCTTAAATGGAGATGAAGGCTTGTCAAATATGGCGAGTGCTAGATAATGCTAGTTCTAATTCTAGTTTAGCTTTAAAGAAAATTAATATTCACAAAAAAAGTATATAGACTCGTAAATTCCAGTTTTTACCCGTTTAAAGTGACAAACACGCAACATTTTGTAGATGAACACGGGGTATGGCTTTTGTCGAGTCACAGCAGTAAGAAAATTAACACCTTCTCTCCGCAATTCTTTTAAAAATGAGAAAACAATGTGTAATGACATTCTTCCTTTGGTTTTCAAGAGAACTAGTAGACAAGGCAAACACTATATAATCGTGTAAAAAAGATTTGAAGAATGAAAATATCTTTTTGAATTCTGGTTTAGAATTATTGTTGAGACAACGTAGAACCCATTTATAATTCTATCATTTTGTATTCCACCTCACTACTCGATGGGTGGACTAGTGCTAGTGCCATATGGTCATCTAGTGATGCTTGTAAATGAAATCTAGGCACGTTTTGCTGACCCTGCCAAGAGGGAAGAGTAGTTTTCCCGATCCATATATACGTACAAACTCTAGGTTGCTTTTTACATTGACAAGGGCTGCTCGAGCAGCCTCTTCAGCTGTGGCAATATGGTCCTCCATCTCCAGTGAACGAGTCACACTATCAAAGGGCTGTGAAACGCCCATAAGACAGATGATGGGGGATTCCACCGAGTTCCACAAATTCCGATCCAGCCTCTTCAATGCGAGATTGTCACCTAACATCCCGTGCTTGCGCATGCTCCAGTGGGTGAAGAAAACGCCGATTCCTTCATAGAGCTGAGCCATGGCTGGATCATCATCGATTTCTACCAGACTTTCGGAACCGCATATCTCCGAAACCGCTTGTCGAAAGTAGCTGTCATTAGTTGAGCGCGCCAGCGCGTTATATGCGGCACGCGTCCTTACCCATTCGGGACCAAGCGACTGAAATCGTTTTGACAGGTCTTGGATTCTGCTGTAAGGTGCAAGCTGAGGATCTACTAGGCAAATGGAGCGGACCCGCTTTCTAAAACCCGGCAACCCAGCCATTTCAAGTGCAATTGGGGCTGAGACTGTGTGGGCAACAATATGCAGCGAAGGAATGCGCAGACTGTCCACTAACCGAGAAACTGCTGTCGCCTGTGCTGGAAACGACGATGTGTGCAGAGAAGATGACTCCAAATAGCCCGGACGAGAGATGCTGAGCAAACTAAATGGCGACGTCATAGTAGCGAATGGAGGCTGAGACTGCTCATCCATATGAGCAGGCCGATTGCGCATAAAAGTAGCGCTTGTGTATGTAGTATGATCATGCTTCGGGATTGCTTCATGGCTATTTGAGACCTCTTGAACATTATAGACAGAGTAAGATCCAAAGCGGCTAGGCATCAATGGATTACAGAGTTGATGGGCACGGGACATTCCGCCAGCCATCCAGCGAGCAACATCAAACCCACCAGGATCGCAACCGTGTAGGAAGAGTATGCAAGGGAGATGCCGCAGGCTGGGCTCAAAGGACGAATGGAAGCGAGGGGAGTCGGTCAGAAATGGCGAAGGAAAGTTGGAGGTAGAATCAAAGGCATACTGTATTGTTGTCGTTGTTGTATTAGCATGGCTGTGGGCCAGGTGCTGCTCATGTCTATTCTCATGCAACCTTTGGCGGAGAAGCTGGGCACCCGATTCAACGACTCTAAAGGGCTCTACGCCGAGCGTCATCGTCATGTGGTTGAAACGTAGCAGCTTGTCCACATGGCTTTTCCAGCGCAGAAATCCACTTGTCATTCCAGCGCAACACTCGGATGCGGTACGTGGGAGGATTAGGCTTGAATGCTATCAATAGCAAAAGAAACAAAAGTAAGAGGATTTGTGGCAACAGGTGCCTTTTTTCATTGGCGTGCAATGAGTGCAATAACAACAAAATGGATTTAACAAGGAGCGAGCTGAAAAGAAAGAGCAAAGACATTGGAAGTACTATTTCTGGAACGCAGAAATATTATCTGCAAGGCAAACCGCACTATTTGTTTTGTCAGCAGCAAATAAAAGCAGACTGGACATCTCTGGTCGCTCTTTCTTTATTTTGAATGTTTTGGAGAATTCCTTCTTCCTCTTTCTCTTGAGCGTGTCTTCTGTGCCCCCCCCATTTGTTCTTTTGATACATTGGTTAATATTTAGAAGTAGTTTTTTCATCATACATCGTCCACTGTTTACACTCAACCAGACACTAGCAAATTCCTGAAGCAATGGCCGAAATAGCAGCTACCACATTAGCCTTGGAAAAGGAGGATAGTCACGGCAATTGCGGCTGTGGCCACCAGCCCACCCAGAAGCCTGACGAAGCACATAAGCATAGTCATAACCATAGCCATAACCATAGCCATAACCATAACCACAGCCACAAGAATGGCCACACCAAGGTCAAAGTTGAGACCAAGGAGACAAACAAGACCGAGAAGGGTGGCTCGGAACGTGTAGTTGAGGACATCGAAATCGATGTGAAGGATGCCAAGTCCGAGGTGACTGTTCACAGCAAACACGAACACAGCCATGGACATGGACATGGACATGGACATGGTCATGGTCATGGTCATAGCCACGACCACGGAGGCGACAACCCGCATCCCCAGGGCACAGCTATCCAGTACAAGGAGGCTCCACCGCAGTTTGGTGTTGCTGACCATGTGGACGGTAAGTTTGCTATTGCTATTGCTATTGCTATTGCTTTTGATGCTGATGCTGATGCTGGCTGCATATATGGGCTTTTGTATCTATATACCGACTAATCTTGTTGTTTTATGCTTCTCCGGTGTAGATATAATCCACACAGAGTTCAGATACGTCAGCGGTTTCAAGCCCTTTCAGTTCAATGCTCCGGGGAGCTGCCTCGGCCCACTCAATCCAAAGAGCAGTTTGTGACCAGAGGGAATGCACGAGTAATCCGATTTTGCCCAGCAAAGAGGCCGTCTAAACCACATATCCTTTCTTTTTTTTTTACCTATTTCTGCTTACAATTTTTCCTCATGCAGATTTTCTGCTTGTTCTACTAAGAGATAAGAGGCCGCCAAATGACAGACAGAGTGTTGTTTGCAGATTTACTGCTTGTAATTTGTTCATTGTCCAAATGGCGGTGTGTGAATGAATTGTTTGCAGTGTGCGATTGCGATTGCGCATGCTAGTCTCTGCACATTGCCTGGCAATCACCATGAGAAAAGTCAACACACCATGACACAACATGAGAAAAGATACGCACACATGAACGATATTGTTCCTAGAAGGCAATGAAATTCCCTTCGTCCCCCCAGACAAAATCCCTATCACGCACGATTTCTGACTCAGGTTAGAGCATGTTGCGTTTTGCAATGCATAGGAAATAGAAAACCCCCAACGGCAGCAGATGCTCAATCTTTTTTTTTTTTGAAAAAAAACATTCCATTGCTTATAAAGACGGAGAGTGGCCCCTTGTGCTCGTTGCTAGGACAAAACGCATTACTATTCACCACATTCTATATTTCTGTACTTTTTTGCACGCTTTCTCTTTTAACGTCTGCCGCCTGAAACATCCAGGAGCTGATAGAGCAATCCAAACACTATACACAAAGCCCTTTGTTGTTCATTCCCGCACGACTGTCTACTCTGCACATTGTATTCATCGAAAATGGTACCCGACACGAGCAAGCCATCCGATCAGTTTGAGTGGACACACGAGATCCATATGGGTCGTCCCAGATGGTTTGTCGCCGACCATATCTATGAGCTGATAGATAACTACGAAGCCTTTGTTCCAGGACTTGTTCCAATCCCTGCTGGTCAGCACCCAGACTCTGCATTCTCCGACGAGCTAAAATGAGTGGATAACCACATTTCAACACGTATCGGTTGGTACTCTGGGGCTAACTCGACGAGCGATTCTATTTAGCTTTTTTTCTTCATGATTTCAAAGCCTTTCATAACAATTCTATATGCCTTTTCGGGTGACCTTTATAAAAAAATTGGCATTGGCACTGGATATTTACATCCCTTTTTTTGGGAAAGAGCCGCTTCATTTTGGGAAAGGGCGGAAAATTGGGCATGTGCTATTTCTCCTTTCTTTTCTTTTTTAACACTTTATATCTGAATTATTGTTTTCACTAAATCTACTGCTTGCCGCAATCTGTAGTCATCGTCTCGGTACTTTCTTTTACAAATTTTGCTTGGAATTTAAGGGAGTTTGTCTTGTAAACTTCCATTGATTGCCTGGGTTAAAGCGTGTCTTTTTTATTGCTTACAGAGGATGGATATGCCAGGTCATGGCGGCCATGAAGGGCACGGCGGCGATAATTCAAGACCAATGTGTGCAATGAACATGTCTCTCAATTGGAGCACCGACAATGTATGTGTTCTTTTCGACTTTTGGCGCATCAACTCGCTTACGTCGCTACTTCTAACATGTGCAACAGTCTTCCTGCTTGGTTACTTCTATGAATATCTGCGCGCCAAGATACATGGCTGGCAAGTCATCGCTGTATCTAGAAGTGGCACCAATCTATTAGCCGATTCTGCAAACAATACGAACCCTAGAGATACCGCTTTGGGAACTAGACTTCGCTGGAGACGCGCAGTCTACTACGGTCTCATGGTCGCGTACTCCTATTCACTTATGTTGATATTCATGACCTACAATGGCTATCTTATTATCGCGGTAATTGGCGGTGCCATTGCTGGCCACTACTCGTACAGCATCGATGAACCAGGGTCTGTTCGCGGTGCAAACTGCCACTAGCAGAGCCTGTATTTTTATCAGCCGTTTTGCACTAGTTGCCATTCTGACTAGCATTTTCTTCACTAGGTCTTGGTACTAATAACATGAATTTGAGCAGCAGAAAAAGAAAGGAGGCAAAAGAGTGAAAACAGAACAGAACTATTCTGACACACCTAGTGCAAAATACCATGGTACCGTGTCAAAGCACCCGCAAAACTAGTATCCGCGCTTCTCTTGACGGTCCAACACTGCAACAAAGTCCCTGATGGCGGATGCATCAGATAACCGGCGCACAATGTCATTAGCATATTCTTTGCCCACGAGATTCCCAACCACATTGCCTGGACCTGTTGCTCCCCAGCGAGCTATGCCGTAGATGTTCTTTAGATATTGCATAGACTGCAGCCAGAGAATGGGGTTGTCGACTTGTTCTACAAGAAGTCGCTCGGCCTCTTTGGCAGTGCTATATGGCTTTGCAGTAACATTTGAAATCACGGGCAAAGCCCACGAGTCCTCATTGCTCACAGGTGAAAGCTCGGCAATCTTGGCGGCAAGACTTGCTTTTGCTGGCGCCATTAGTTTACAGTGGAAGGGCGCTGAGACTGGAAGGTTCACAGCACGCATTGCGAGGCGCTTGGACTGAAGAGACATGAGGGCTCTGTCCACAGCGAATCTTGTCCCGCTGAGAACAATCTGACTGCTAGAGTTGATATTTGCAACCTGTACCACCTCATTCTCCCGAGATTCTACGCTTTTGTCTTGAAGAATCTGTCGCTGGACGTCTTCCACATCCGCCACAACATCCTCGATTTCTGATTTCCGTAATATACACGCAGACATTGCATAGTTGTGGTCTTTGACCGCCTCTTGCATAGATTCGCCGCGAGTACGCACCAAACGAATGCCATTTTCAAGCGACATTGCCCGCGAAGCTATAAGCGCCGAATACTCGCCTACCGAGTGGCCCATAGCAGCGGAGTACATATCCGCTACATCCATCCCTGTTTCGTGCTGCAGCGCTTGTAATATAGCAATCGAAACGGCCACAATAGCTGGCTGAGCGTTTTTTGTCAATGTCAGCTCGCTTGAGTCGCCTTCAAACATAAGCTCGCTTAGCCTGAACCCAAGCACCTCGTCTACCTGCTCAAAGACCAGCCTGGAGGCAGGAAACTCATGATATAAATCCTTGCCCATGCCTACATACTGTGATCCCTGTCCTGGGAATATTATTGCGCGCTGGTGCCGATAAATCTGTTGCCGTTGAGAGGCCTGTAGTTTCTGCTGTCCTCCACAAGAATTTGAGCCGCTGGAAACGTGTCTGCAGTGTGCTGCCATTACAACGGCCATTTGGCGTTGTCTCTTGAACGGAGCGCAAAGCAAAGTCATTCGAGTTTATATGAGCTAGTAATTAGTGTAGCAGATTATTGATGGGAAGCCCTTGTTCAACTGTAATGCCAAAAAGTACTGATATTAAAAATAAAGAGAAGAAATAGAGCTACCTGGGTTTGTTGATTTACTTTCTTGTCAATGGATTAGTTCAACCTTTTTTGGGGCTCAAGCAAACGAATAAAGTGTAATAATATAAATAATACGGACACAAAAAAAAATAAGCTGAGAAAAGATCGCATCACATCTCTAAATGCTTTTCCGGCTTATCTGGGCGCTGATCATAATTCACATGTGATCTCTGGTTGTGTGTGCAGTAATCTCTAATACAACTCTTGTGCCTTGGTAATTAGCGACGTTTGTATATACATGGCTTCAGAAGATCTTCAGGGTCGGTGCTAAACAAAGAAGGCATCTCGCCAATCTTTGCGAGTTGGAAAACCGCAAACATCTTATTGCTTGTGTCTTTACGAATAGCCTTAAAGCCCTGTTTCTCAAGTGCAGCAACAAATGTTTCGACATTTGGGATTCTGCTTACAACCTCGGCAACCCAAAGCTCACCTTGTGTCCGGAGTATACGGTTCGCCTCGCGAATAAACCTTATGAAATCAGTGCCCATTAGTGCCAGGCAGAATATAACCACGTCGGCAGCACCATCGCCAAGCGGAACATTGGCTATATTACATGCGGTGATGTGCTTGTTATACGCTATCAGATCAAAAGAATGAACCTGGTGCTGGTTGCTAACTGTAGCCGCTAGCTTTGCCTCGCCACATCCCATGTCAGCCACTACAAGTCGCTTCTTTGACATCTCAAGCTGCTTGATAAACAGGTCTACCGGGTTTACAGGCCATTTTTCCACCTGAGATGTGAATCCTTGGTGATACTCCTCAAATATCTTGGGATCGTTCTGCATCATCTCGTATGCTTTTATGCCCGTGGTCGTGTACAAAGTTTCGTTGATCCAGCGGAATCGCGCGCCTTTTAACTTTTGCTGCATTTTTTGTTGAAGTTTGCTCAGCCCTTGTTCACCTGCTTGTCCTTTTCTCACAGATGACACACCTTTTGTGCTTGTGTTCGCGCTGACAACTCTGGAGGCGCTGCTACCGATAGCCTGGATATTGTCTTTTGGACCATCGCATGTATCAATTTGTCTTGCACGTTTAGCCTTCAGCAGCTGTTTAATTTTCTCCTTCTTGCTTGGCTTTATCCCGATCCCTGTGTCTTTTTTCACCTTCTCTAAAACGCCATCTCTTCTAGGTACGACGATGTGATCGGGTTTGGACTGTTGCTCTTTGGATGTAACAGCATCAGCTGCGCTATTCTTTCTACGCACCTTCATCCTGAAGAGCAGGCTAAAAATGTCGACAAAATATAAAAACTGGCTCAACCAAAAAGCAAAAAAGTGGAGAAAATTTTTTAAATATTAAAACTATCCGATTGATGAGGGAGAGGGGCTTTGAAATGGATAAAAATTATTGTTTTGTTCCACACTTTGCTCAGGGTGAGTGTTGGGATACGCGCTCAATAATCAGGTGGCAACACGTGTAAAAATGAAAAATTAACAAGCGCGCTTGCCACACTCATTACTGGTACACGCATTTTTTAGGCAGACTAAGCACAGCATGAAAGAATGTTATCAATGCTATAGTGGGTGTAATACATCTTTAATGTCTACTTTTTGCTGTCTATTGTGGAGTATATAGTGCGTCAGATGAGCAACATATATGTCAGCGAGCCGCCAACCTCTGGCAAAGTTGTTTTGGAGACGACTGCCGGGAGCATTGAGATAGAGCTTTGGTCAAAGGAAACACCCAAGACATGTCGCAACTTTGTGCAGCTCTGCATGGAGGGGTACTTTGATGGTACAATATTTCACCGCGTGGTTCCTGGATGGATCGCACAGGGTGGTGATCCAAGCGGAACTGGTGAAGGTAAGAAGTGCACTTTTGGCCGGCGGAAACAGAGTGTTATCTGTACATATACTTTAAGCTACTTGCAGTCCGGCTAACAATTGTATGATCAACCTTGTTGTACTGACTGTGTATAGGCGGAGAGTCCATCTATGGCGCACCATTTGCTGATGAGTTTCATTCACGTCTGCGATTCAACCGCAGGGGGCTCGTAGGCATGGCAAACTCGGGACCCAACGACAACCGCAGCCAGTTCTTTATTACCCTTGCTTCGACTCCCGAGCTTCAAAAGAAAAACACTTTGTTTGGAACTGTTGTTGGAAACAGCGTATTCAATGCCTTAAAGCTGGGCGAGGGCGAGGTCGACAAGGAAAGCGAGAGACCCACGTATCCAAGGAAGGTGATACGTGCGTGCGTGTTGGACAACCCATTTACTGATATCATTATCCGCGGTGTCTCCGAGATATGCAAAGAGAAGGGTGGTTCTGTCGCTATAAGAAAATCCCGTACGCGAAACCCCAAGATAAAGTCTGCAAGGAATAAAAAGCTTCTTTCTTTTGCTGACGATGAGGACGACGGAGACGTTGTTGTAGCTTCATCCAAGGGATCATCCATGAAAAGTAGCCATGACCTGCTAGCTGCAGACCCAGCACTTGGTAAAGGCACTCTTGATGGATCGGTATCGAAACGTAAATCCAAGGATGATAATATAAACCACATTTCAGCGGAAGCAAATAACAGCGAGGCTGTTATCTCTGAACCAGAGGTAATTGAGAAGAAGCAAGACACTCCGCAGCCATCTAAGCAAGACCAAGAGACTGCGTATGCTGGCAGCGTGGATCTGATGCGTGCTCAGTACGGATCCAAGGGGTCGGCGGCCAGGAAGCTCAAAGGGCGCAAAAGTGACCTGCACGAAGATGAGCTTCTTTCGCGACTTGGTGCATTCAAATCGAAGATACGGAAGGTCGTGGAGGATCAAAAGAAACAATAGATGTGGAGGGCTTCTTGGCCAATCGCCACAAAAGCCCCACGCCTCTATCCACACAAATTGTGTCTTTGCTTTTTGAACGCCAGAGTTGGCTTGCAAAAAAAAAAGAGTGGTGTTGATTTTAATCCTTCGCAGTGTGCGTGTTCTCATTTCTTTTACATCTGCTCATTCGCTTTCAAATATTCCTATTCTTATGCTGCCAATTGTGTTATTACATACATTTTTCCAATCCAAACTGTAAAAGAGCTTGCTCCTCTGAGTACTATTCTGGGGGGTTTTTTAAAATGAGTGAGGAAGCCCCTTCTGCCGCAGAGACGGCAACGCGCCTTTTTTCCGCTTTGTCGTTAGACAGCAGACAAGCTGGCGAGCCCAGACAGGTGAGCAGCGGCATGCTTGAATTCCTTCTACCTGAGCTTGTCAACGCTCTTGTTTCTACAACCCTTGGAGCTAAACTGCTTTCCGAGCGGATTGCGCTTGGGCTGGAGCCCCAAGACACAGCCGGATCTAGCACAGATAAAGAGGGCGCGGACATCATCCAAACCAGCACGCAATGTTCGACTACCTCTGGGTGGACTGATCTCCCGGATGACAAAGAGCTAATGGAGCAGGTATATGTCAAGCTCGAAATGGTTGGCTTTCGAGTTGGCAGACGACTGGCCGAGCGCTTTGCTCCGCTAAACAGACGTCTTGCCGACACATTGGACGTGGTAAAATTTGTTTGCAAGGACGTGTGGATGATGCTGTTCAACAGACAGATTGACAATCTCAAGACAAACCATAGAGGAATTTATGTGCTTCAGGACAACAAGTTCAAGTGGTTTTTGCGAATGTCCGGAAACAGCGGCGGAGCAGCAGCAGCAAGACGGGCGCAGCCTTACATATGGCTGCCATGTGGAATTATTCGTGGGATCCTTGATAGCTTTGGGATCAACACAGTTGTCATTGCGGAGACTCTTGGCCTGCCACAGTGCACATTCCAGATCAAGGTAGTCTCTGACAACTAATAGCCAGGCTCTGCTGCTTTGGGGCTCGGCACATGTATGTTTCTTCTATATAATATGTCGTATTTATTCACTAAAAGTAAACGCAATAACAACAAAAGTGTTAGGATAATTCGCTTGCTTGCATATCATTAAGGATGGATTTTACAACGTCGATAGGCGCCAGTGTGAATGCAGTTCCGGGGTATACGTTTGTGCCCCATTGCGGGTGCGATAGCACAAAGCAGGCCCCTATGTTAACCTGGTTATAGCGCAAAAGAATCTCAGCTCCTTCAACATCGGGGTACAGCGATGGACCGCTAGCTGTAAACAATGCCATGCCTGACATTGGATCGGTGATGTCGGCCCAGTGCCCCTGTCTACGGAGTCGGGATACCAGCTCAGCCCCCCAACGGTAATAGTCATGCAGTTTAGCGTCTTTCTCTACCTGAGTCTCTATCTCGTACCCAACCATCGATGACCTTGTTCTCTGAAAAGTCGGGATTATTAAGAGATCGTTTTCCTTTTCTCGTACCTCGGGAAACACAAGCCTCATCTCACGTTTCATACGCAGCGGACATGTATGGATCGAATACTGCAGCCGAATGCTTGCACCTCTCGTGCTAATGTCCACATTCAAGTCTCTTAGTATTGCTGGTAGGATTGGCGCCAGAGGAAAGGCTGTATGAATCGGTTCCACCAACGGTACGTTTCTTTTTCGACACCTTTCGCGCACAGAGACTCCAGCGTCCTTGCTTATCTCTCCAACCGGACCGTGATCATTGGTGACAGCAGCAGTCCCTTCTGTTTGCGAATTATAAAGGACGGTGGTTGAGGGCATTATATAATTATTATTATTTTGTTAAAAGCCAGTAATATTAGATGAAATGGACAAAAGAGGCAAGGTTTTTTATTTTGCTTCCATTTCTAGCGCTATTTTTCCCTGCAAAATACAAACAATAATTGATCTTTGTAAAACTCTGTTGCTGCCGATTAAATCAATACGTTTTGTGATAAGGGTGAGTTAATCACATTGGAGAGGAGGTTTTTTTTGCCCTAGCATTCTGCTTCTGTTCCAAGATTGTTGAACTCTTGTTTTCTTCTAGCTACATTTTCGAATCTCTCTAATCTCCAGTATACTATAGATCGCTAGTGGGTGGGTGTACGCTGGCAACCCTTGATTCAGATGTTTTCTCTGTCGGCCTTTCGTAGCCTACGCGCTGGTGCGACATCAGCCATGAGTATGTGGACGCCAAAGACATTTACTGTTGCCGCCAAGGTTTCTTCCACAGCAGCCACAACATTGGTAAAGCAGATCAATCAACAGAACACTTTAGCCTTGAGAATCGGCATCACGCAGTATGCAGGAATGGCGACATTGAACCAAGTTATGCGCGGAATCCGGAAGAGGTTCAAGCGAAAATCGAAAGCACCTAGTTTGGACCAATGTCCACAGCGCAAAGGCGTCTGCATCAAGGTGTACACCACGAAACCAAAGAAGCCAAATTCCGCAGTGCGTAAGGTTGCGCGTGTTCGTCTCTCTAACGGAAAGTCGGTTATTGCTTACATTCCTGGCGAAGGCCACAACCTCCAAGAGCACAGCGTTGTCTTGGTTCGGGGTGGACGAGTGCCCGATCTACCAGGTGTTCTTTATCATATTGTGCGCGGCGCGCTGGATCTGCAGGGCGTTCAAGGCCGCATGTCTTCACGCAGCAAATATGGCACCCCAAAGCCTAAAAAGTAGACTTTGTTTTATTGCCTTGGTAGTATAGGGATTGATGTGCACGATTATATATTTATATTGGTAACCAAGTCCCGGCTGGCATGTTAGAGACAAACATTTCCTTTTACACCAATCTTATTATGAAAAAAGCAGTCTACAATGCTGCTATAAGCAGAGAAAATAATATAGTGGAAAGATAAAGACGTGGTTAACTAACG
The DNA here is from genome assembly GCA_027595805.1 of Coemansia sp. Benny D160-2. Classification (NCBI taxonomy): domain Eukaryota; kingdom Fungi; phylum Kickxellomycota; class Kickxellomycetes; order Kickxellales; family Kickxellaceae; genus Coemansia; species Coemansia sp. Benny D160-2. The sequence continues at coordinate 5,461 of JANBOK010000170.1, read as the reverse complement.
GATGCCAGCTTTGCCGTCATCTAGTGCTCATCGCTATGGCCGTGGCCGCCGTGGTCGCCATGATCCCAAGGATGACGAAGTCCCTATTAACGAAGAAAGAAAAATCTCAACAAAAACGAAAGACAAGGTTAAGCGACAATTTCAATATATCTGCTCTGAAAAGACTTGCGGAAAACGATCAAGTCCTTCACATAGAACTAGGAGCTGTTCTTTACTTACAAATGCAACTGGCCCATCTTCCTTTATACGGTACATCATCCAAAACCACATGCTTGCACCAAGAGTTTTAGAAAGAATGCGATACCTCAATGCAGGCTTGGGTGGGATGAATCCACCAAACGGCTTTGGAGGCATTCTGATTGTAGTATGTTACTGTAGCTCGTGCTGTAAGAATACAAAATAAACAACTTGGACAGGCAAAGATCAAATAGATTCGGTTTAGGTTCATTCAGATGCAATTAACAAAAAAAGAAGAAGAGAAAAACATTGCTATCTCACTGCCTTTCTTGCTTTATTGTTTCTATCTCTCCAATCGAGCCTTCTTCTTGATCGCTAATCAAAAATTAGATTTCACTGGTAATAATGTATAATAAATTGCGATAATGGGGGTGACAGAAGCAGCTTTGCTCATAAACGCCTTTAAGGGAGAAATAAGGGTGGGACGGCTTGTGGTGTTAACTAGCGAGGACATTGCTATTCAACCTTGGTAGAGTCATGGCTGTCTGTCTCGTTTACGACACGGATGAGATCTGCATCTAGGGCGTTTTTCTTTGCTGTCATGATGATTATGCCAAACCAGTAATAGCTAAGAGAGAGAAGAGTTATATCCGCCACTCTAACAAACCATGCAACAAATGGGTTAATAGGAATGGTCGAGTTGGCAAGTTCCTTCCAAACATTAACCGAAAGGGCAGTACCATAGACGATGCGGCCAAAGAAAAAACTTGAGACAAGGGCCATCCCATTGATATAGTACAAGATGAAATCCTGGAGCTTTAGGTCTTCAAGTGCAAGATGCACATTTAGAAACAACGTGCTAATCTCAAACATCATAAAACACGCACCATAGTATTGCAATAGTGGTGAAAATGAAAGAAGATAGACGCTAAATGACATAACACCATGCACCATAAAGCGCCAGTCGTTGATGTCAATGTTTTGATATGTGTTTATGATATCCCACAGAAAATAGCCAACAGTCACTGCGTAAGTTGATTCGGCAAACTGGTCGGTTCCATGCAAGGGATTGTTCCTCAACTTTGTGTTGGCAATGACAACAAGTGAACGGGTTATTGTGTATATGGCATGGTAGGTTGACGCCTTGCGCACACACCACTTGTATCTTTCAACCTTATTCATGCGCTTCCACATGGAAGCAAAGACCAATGGCGTTATAAAGCCCGAAATGCGAAAAGCCAGCTCAAATAGCGCCGTGTGAACAAGCACGCGTGGCCAGTGTACAGCTAGGCGGGGCAATCCAACAGCACTAAACAGCCCCACCGAAACCTGGTTATTGGTAAGTACATCAACTAAAGAGTCCATATTAAGTCACAACCGCAACAATGGCACACGTCTGGTTTGAATAGTATATGTTTATGGCAATGGATAATGGAAGGAAAAAGCTGCTACAACAAATCGATTACTAAGAGTATTTCCAAATGTAACTTTTGTCGGCAAAAGAAAGATTCAGATTCATACAAACCTTATTCAAGGAGAAGGCTTACATTGGTAGGCAACAGAGTGAAAGTGTGGAACCATTTTACTGACGGAATTAGATGGCAGTTTATATTTATCTTTCTGATATTCAAATAGTATGCATTTGAGTAGTGGAGTATTAATGAATGCAGTAAATAGCATGATGGGTTTGATACTGCCACACCCTAGCTTTACTTTTTTTCTTTTTTAAAAAAGCGACTCTTTCTTTGGTATACAAGAGTTTGTATCTGTATAAAAATTGCTGGTGTTATTGCATATTAAATAATAGTGACCGTGCATTCAAACCCAGTAACCAGCATTATTTGAGAATCTATAATCTTATCTACCTCTAGCAAGTTCAGAACATATCAATTATAATAAAACATGACATAAAGTATGCCGTAACAGTTGCTACTTTGATTGATGCAGCCAGATGGTGTAGCGTGTGTACTTTTTTAATTACAAATCCAACTAATCGCGCATATATCCATATTTTATTAAAAGACTTCATACGCTCGTATTCTTCACATAAAAGACAAATGGCATATATCTAGGTAAAATATAATGTGGCAATATCCTTTTACTTGATTGGCAGCCAAGAGAAACGAAATGACAGCACCTTGCTAGTCGTTCTTGGTCTTTGACGGCTTGAAGCGCTTCTTTACTGCGCGGATCATTAAATAGAACCAGTAGTAGCTAAGAACCAAAATCGAATGGTTTGCTATGCGATAAAAGTAATAGAGCGCGGCGGGTGTTTTGGTGCCCTTGGCCTTGAGGTCCTCAAACATATGATAGGACATGTACGTGCCAAGTATAATGCGTACGGTTAAATACAAAAACAAAAGAATCGATGCATTGTACAGCTGAAGGCGGCTTCCGGTCAGCCCAAGCTTATCCATCCACCAATTTATGTTGAGGAAGATTGTGCTGGCTTCAAACATGATAAATGATGCGCCGTAGTATTGAAGCGAAGGTCTCTAAGTAAGCAAATACGTAGGTGTACACATACATATTCCAGGACACATTAGTACAAATGACCAGATTAAAATACACCCTATGTTACCAGTCGAAAAAGGGGCAAGTTAGTTTGCTGAACACTTACAAATGACAGGATGTACACGCCAAAGGACGCAATTGCATGGACAATAAACCCCAGCCCTTGTTTCTTGTGGTCGTTGACTGAAATAAATATGTCCCACAAAAAGTACCTACACGTTAAGTAAATTGCAGATGTTTGGTTCCATATCTGACAAAGGTTTAGTCACAACACGCATGTAAAACAGCATCCTTTGCACATGATGCCACTATGCACTTGGCTACAGCGCATCGCTACCGGAATGAAAAAGATACTCTACCCGCATACGATGCTATAGACCCACGCAGAGTAGGAGTCAAAGCCGTAAAGTGTGTCTTTGATCAACTCCTCCTTGAACAGAATTGGCACGGAAAGTATGACCACCAAAACAGCATGTACTTGTGACACAACACGCACACCCCAGTCATACTTTTGGCGTGGTGTCAGCACATTGAATTTTTTGCCAAACACCCACGAGGACAGCGTGTTGGACAGCAAACGGATAATATGCGAGAACACAGCAACGGCCAGGATAGCTGGCCAGTAGCCTGCGAGCTTTGGCAGTCCGATCAGCGCACAGGCGCTCTGTGCGGCAGGAAGGTCAACAAGCTGCTGATAATAGTTTGCTAGCAGAGTCATTTTGCAATCTGTTAAATTTCCACGCGCAAGTTCCTCAGTGTGTCCCCCGCCAAGAAGAAAAGTGAAGATACAGAACGAAAAAAAGGTCAAAGAGCGTATTAAAATTTAAAAATTTAGAAGCACGACAGACTGCTGTTGTATTGATTTCCGACAACCAAAAGCAGAGGCAATAGAAAAGAAAGAGTGGGTCCTCTAAAAGGGCAGTAATTGTATATGGGTATTTAATTAATTGAAAACAAATAAACACAGAAGCGTAGAAAAGGTGGAAATGGTGAAAAAAGAAGAAAAACAAGAAAAACAAGAAGAGGTTGTGATTGGGACCTAAAGCAACCATCATTCACACTTCTTCCACGTTTCCAATGGCTGGTTTTCCTCCTTCCGCTTGATAAGGGTGGTGGGCATCCAGTTTTCTACGGAATCGAGCCGCGGTATTCTGAGATTATACAGGAAAAAACCATTGCGGTCAGCCGCCTATCATTCCATGGAAAAACAAACGGAGAATATCGTGCTCCAGTAAAGTGGTGTGATGCCCGCTGTTATAAATTTATTACTTTTACCTGAATAATGTAATGTTCAAAAAAATTATATATACCATGCCGTTCTTGGTCAGAACCACACCTGCTGCTATCATCTTATCTGTTCATTTGGTAGTAATTGGACGGTGGCATTCGGTCATACGCCATCTCATAGTGCTCGTTGTTTGAGTGGTATGCATTGTCGTAGTGGATTACAGCAGGCTGTGGGGTGCTGGCATATTGCATTTGGCGAAGCGGAACAGCCTCGCCCAGCTCTTCGGCTTCGGCTGGATCGAGCTTGTTGTTGATCTTGTAGTGCACCGCTCCGTTGATATCCATTCTTCCAAAGCGGCGGCTCGTTTCGGTGTCCGGACCTTCGGCGTTGCGGCGGATGGATGACGAAAAGAGCCACTTTATCAGATACCAGATCTCCAGAACAAAGTCTCCAAAGTTAAGAGAGTCAATAAATGCACGGCGCATAGGCGTTCTTTGGGTACCTTTCAGGCGTTTGTAATGGCTGACGGGGAAGGCCTTGAGGAACAGCGCGGCAAAAAGCACCATTTCTATGCAGATAACAAGCGCCGTTAATCCGTCCACAACGTTGTCCTTGGTCCAATACTTTGTGCCGCTGATAACGTGAATGTTGTTGCTCCCAAGCCAGGAGATAATAAATCCCTCCCAGAACGTTAGAAACACGATGGCTTTGATGGCAATGAATTTGAGGAAAGGCTTGTGCTCCGCAATGTCCGTCTTAATAACACGATATAGACTAATCAGCGCATACATTGCCACAGAGATGGATATAAAGTCGACAATTGCCAGCCAGATATGCGCATACTTTGGACGCATGCTGTCTGGGCAATACACGCCGTTGGCATGGGTTATGATTGTCACAATCGTTTCAATCGGACTGATTATGACATACTGAAGAATTCCCCACTTGAGAATAACAAATGTGCGTCGGCCAGACGGATTCATCTTGATGCAGCCAAAGGGGAAGGTCCATTTGAGATCTGTTTTTAAAAGCATGGCTTGTTTTTGCTGGCCTGAAGAGTCGCCAATGTATTGAAGCAAAAGCATGTAGAACGCAGCAATGGCAAACGCCTCATAGCAGTCACGAACGGCAGTGTAATAAGGTGCTTCGCGATAGAAACGGTAGCTAAGGAATGATATGATGCTGTAGATTGGGATCATGAGTATGATACGCACAATGTGACGCTGTTGACGGGGTTTGGTGTAATTCTTTAGATGCGCTGCGATGTGCACCGCTGAAATAATTGTAGCAGCAAGCGCAAACACGCCGGAAATGATCCATCCAATCTTGTGTGCGTCAAACTGGTTCCAATTCAGGTTGTCGCTTCCGTGGATTACAGTCCAGCAATCGTCGTTTCCGGTTTCGTATGTGGTGTCGCCATTTCCAGAGCCGTCTGACCCGACCCACTCAAGTCTGCGAATCAGCTGCATGTATCCGCTACGTGTAGCACCTGTGTGCTTGTCTGTTGCCAAAGAAAAAGGACCAGCAGGACAAGAAATAAAC
>JANBOK010000169.1:0-23292 GCA_027595805.1 Coemansia sp. Benny D160-2 | reverse complement strand
TTCTGTATCTGTATTAGATTTGTCAAAAACAAGCAATTATCAGCTGCTTTTTTAATAAAACAAGATAGCAGTTTATTTTTTAATTCGTATCTAATTATTAATGTACAGGTGTTCATCTGCTATTAATTAATATGCAAGTTCAGTGAGACAATCGATTCCAATATAAAAGTGCTACATTTCATTCCATTTCAAACTTAACCATCATCAATATTCAATTCAATTCCTGACAAAGAAATATATAGCAATATTGCAGCACATCATTTGGATATAACTACAACCCAGATTGTCTTGATAATGCCTAAAGTTACTAGTATTAAAACCCATTGCACTAACAATAATGCTGCAAAGGATGCGGTTATACCAGAAAGTACGGCCAATACCATGACCACGCTCAATGGGCTGAAAAACTACATTAATAGGCATCCAATTTGCTCACGCGGTGAAACTGTTGATAGGATTTGGGCCGTTGTTAATAGCGAAGAAGTTACCAAAGGCGATCTTGCAGATTTAGCTAATGAAGATGGAGTGGTGTCTGCTAATTACACACTTACTAATTCTAGAAAAGTAAAGAGTGGAATATAGCTTATATGATGGTTAATTTCTTATACTTTTTTTGAATAAACAAGAAGAATAAAGAGCTAACAAAGAAAATGATTCACGCTAGACGCACTAAATTTGTTATGAATCTTAAACTCAATACGTTTGCAGGAATTTTACATTTTTGTGACTAGTAGTTTGTTTTAAACAATATGCACTGGTTCAGTGACATATTTCTACTAAAAAAAAGAACGCGGGTAAAACCCAAACAGCCCTAATCTTTATGAAATTCCCATCCCCATGTTCTGCCCCATACATCATCATCCATTTTTCCACTTTGTAAAACACACAAACATTCCGAGAGAAAAAGAGAAATAAAAAACAAACAAACAAAGGTGCTTGCAACCTCCACATCTTTTCTATTTTATTTTATTCTCTTCTACTTCTACGTATAGCAAACAAACCAATTAGCCTTACTTTGCATTCCAAAACACACACACACACACACACACATTCGAACAATGACAACACACACAAGCGATAGCAGCAAGAACAACAACAACAGCAACGGCAGCAGCGGTGGTGGCAGAGACGGCGTTGCACATGGGTTTGGGAAAGACCCACCGCCCGCGAATCCGTTTGGAAACTACTCGTTCATGGAGGCGCAGCAGCAATCCTCAGGCGCGTCCGGCAACATAAACAGCAATAGCAGCAATGCTGGCGAACAGCAGCTGCTGCGTCATTCGTCAGCGCCGGCAAAGGAAAACAACCCGTTCCTTAACTACAGTTTTATGGAAGCACAGCAGCAGCAGCAAAAGCAGCCGTTTCGCAGCTCAACTGTTGCGCCTGAGTCATCCTCGCCAATCACCGCCAAAGCTGGACCAGAAGCTGGCGCTGGGTTTAGCCAAGCGCACGACACGGATAGGCCCGAGGCCATAGAAGGTGTTGAGCCGGTTTATACTGAGCAACAGCAACAGCAGAAGCAGCAGCAGGGCGGGACAACCGAGGCACAGCAGGAGGCGGCAGGCGGGAGGTACGGCGCGGGAAGCACAAGCATCGAGCAGCAGGCGATTCGCATGATGTACGAGGAGTTCAGACGCAGAGCAGCCGCCAAGATCGACGCAATTGTCGAGTTGCGTCACGATCGCGAACCAGACTTGGCCAGATACTTGGAGCAAGGCGCCGACCGCACACTTGATCGCACTCTCGAGAAGCTGGGGAACCTCGCGAGACGCCGTCCGCGGGTGATAATCGAGCTGCTTCTTGTGTGGCGCAAAACAACGATTGACGCAGCAGACGATTATCCGCTCGATGGGTTGAACACGCTGGAGCCGGGAAACAAGCACGGATCGCACCAGACTGCGCTGCTGCCACGCTCGCGCTACGTCGTCAAGGAGCGCAGGTCGCTGGTATCGGTCTACATACTGTGTCGCGCGCTAAGTGCGGTTGTGTCACAACTGGATGCGTCGCATCTCGAGGGCGATCTGGGCGACCGACTGGAGGAGCTGGTGTTTAGCCAGGTCAAGCAGGTCAACACCGCCAATCTTCGCAAGTCGCAGAACAGACGCGAGATCCAGGATCTCTATGCGCGGCTTATTGGGCGGATATCGGAGATCCGGTTTGCGTCTATGAGCGACAGGTTCATCGCAGAGCTCGAGCGGATTCCAATGGTCAGCGGCAGCGGCGATGAGCGAATTGTCATTCTGCTGCACAACATGCGGTTTCTGCGGCTGCGTGTGTATCCGATCGACGCGCTCGAGGAAAGCTCGGCCTTTTTGCTGAGCTGCGCAAAGTTCTACTCGCGCACCACCGGGAGTCTGCGGCTCAAGCATGCTTGGGCAACACTTCTGACCGAGCTGCTGATGCCGATGGCTGCAGTGGTCGACGTCGAAGTTAACCTTCCAGAGCTGGTGCAGGCAATCGACATAATCTACACAAAGGCCATGAAGATGGCAGCAAAGGTGCGACATGTCACCGTAGCCTTCCCGCTTGCCGCCGCAACGCTGTGCATCAGCAGGCGGGAGGCGTTCCACCAGCGCTGGCTCTCGCTGCTCGAGTTCTGCATCCAGCGGCTCAAGGACAAGCAGTTCCGCCACGTGTCGATGGATGCGATTCTGCGGATGCTGTGGGTGTATCTGTTCCGCTACCCAGAGGCCGCCTCCGTCGTGCTCCGCCGAATCGACTCTCTTTCGCGTATATTCTTTCCTGCAACCAAGCTGCACGCCTGGCCTAAGACCGTGCCGCATGCGGCCTTTGAGTACTTTCTTGTCTGTGCCGCCTGCTACAACTTTGACTTCACCATGCGCCAGCTGCTCCAGGGCATGCTGCAGATCGACAGCGGATGGCCGGGCACCACGCGGGACATTGCTGACGCTGCGCCGATTCTCGATACGCTGAATCCTGCGCGGGTGGCCATTGCGTTCCAGGCGCTTGTTGGCGTTGCTGCAATTGCCGCCACAAGCGCAGGCGACGGCGACCATGATTCTGCTGCAGGCGACAAGACGCCGGCGCTTCGTCCGCCATTTCCCGGCGTTGGCCAGCTGAGCGGTTTGGACTGTTTCAGCGTTGTGGCTGCTACTCGCACTGGCCTTTCCGCAGCGGCCGCAGTCTCTGGCATAGGCGTTTCTGCGCTGGGAGGCCGCGGCGAGTCTAGTGATAAAGGAGGAACAGCATCAGCAGTCGGCACCAGTGCGCCAACGTCATCTGGACTTCCCGATGGAGTGCGCTCCAGACACGGCGGCGGAGGGGGGGCCAAGCATGGCGTGGCTGGTAGCAGCAACAACGACAGAGGAAAGAGCAGCGCTGGCATCGATGCTGGCAATGCAAAAAAGGACCAGGTCGTTACTGGCGCAATAAGCACTAGTCGTCTGCCTGCAAACATCCGCACTGCGCTGAGAACGGCGGTTGGCGTAGTTACGCGGTACTGCACGGTTCTTTATCCGGTGTTCGGACACTATGTATTGGCTGACGACAGGCTGTGGAGGCTGACACGCACGATTCCTCCGTTCTCGTCGGTTGTGCTGTCGGGACTGCAGTTCAATATCGAAAACACGATGATTCTTACGTCGGGCGCAGCCGGCGGCTACAAGGACCATCGGGGAGCGCTGCATGCTGCGCACACTGCCGGTGTATCGTCAAGTGCACTGGTATCCAGTAGTGGTGCGGGTGGTAGCGGCGGCGACATGAGCTCTGGCAACGGATCTGTGGGTTCTGGAGTTGGCAGCAATGTTGTCATAGGCGGCGGCGGCGCAGGTGCCAGCAGCAGCGGAGCGGCGGCTGCTAGACAATTGCAACAAGGATCCGCTCAAACTGCTGCCGCCTCAAGAGCACTGGATGTGGGCGACGACATGGCTGAAAGCTACTACTTGGATTCACAGAGCGACGCAGCTGGCGCAGGCAGCAATCCAGGCAGCCGCTCTGCCGATATTGCGTCGGTTCTGGCAGCAACTATTCGCCAAACAGCAACACACTATCCGCCCGAACGACAAGTGTATGTGGATCTGCTTGCAACCTATGCGCGCAATGTCCCGCGCGCACAGGCGTTTTGGGAAATAACAGACTCGCGAAAGCTGATAGACAGTCTGGTGCAGAACGTGCTGCATGTCGACCAGCCGCTGGCTGCCGTGTCGCGCAGATGCCTGCTAGATATGTTGGATCCGTCCAAATTTCTCCCAGCCACAGCAGTATCCTCTAGCACTGAACAAGCGAGTACAAGTAGCAAGGCGTCCATTTTCACCACAAAGGCAGAACGTCTTGACGGCATCAAGCAGGCTGTGATCCGCGCAACACAGCTCTTGCGCGCGACTGACGAGAGGTTTGGCGAGATCCTCGCTGGCGGCATCTTCTCGCAGGACGCACGGTCCTGCGTGTCATTCGCACAGCCAGGCGATTCTCTGTCGGATGCCCTGAGCTCGCTGACTTACGACTTGCCGATTATCGGTGCTGGTGAGAGCAGCGGGTTCCGACGCTTTGCGCATATGGCGAGTCTGAGCACCGCCAGCAACGGAAGCAACGCCGGTATGCTTCTCGACGAAGTCAGCATGTGGCGGCGTGGTGGTAGTGGTGGAGCAGCAGCAGCAGCAGCTGTTGGTGGTGGTGGCGGTAGCGATGCCGCCGATTTGCGTGGCGATGGCGGCTCCTTTCTGGCTCCAGGCGCCGATGATGACGATAATGGCGACTCTGACATTGGCGCTGAGCCTTCGTCTGCGGCAGTTGCGGCTGCTGCTGCTGCTCTGGACACCAAGGCGGCCAGGCTTCGCACATCTATTCAGAGGACATCGGGGTCGGCATCGCATGTCCTCAATGGCGGGTTTCTGCATTTCTACCTCGATCTGATCAACTACCTGGAGATGTCCTTGTATGAGTATCTGGTAGAGTCAGGGTTTCCGCATAAAGATAGGAGCTTGGGAGCAGAAGGCGAGAAGCCCGTTTCTATCGGACCAGATCACGAAACAGCAAACACAATTCCAGACCAAACAAGAAGCACTAGCAGCAGACGCGGTGGTGAAGATGCAAGTGCTGGTGGGCCACACGGTTCGACAGCAGACGATGGATACCAGGAGGCTGCAATTGGCGGATACAGTATTCCGGAATGGATGCGACTTGTTTGCGCAGTTGAAGCGAACGGAGTCGCGCTGCTGTGCTCAAGCAGCGTGCGTGTGCGGCGGCTGGCAGTTAATGTGCTCTACCAGGCAGGCATTGTGCGGCGGATCTTTGTAGTCAGCGAGCCCCAACCGCCAAAGGGTAGCGGATGGGTGTTCCGCGGCAGCCAGTGTGCCTACGACATACTCAATGTCCCAGTTCCAGCGAAGCCCCAGTCGCTTGAAAAAGAATTTTGCGAGGAACCGTTTGGCGAAAGCGCAAAGAACTTTGAGTCGTCTTGTGCCAAAGCGCAGCCTGCGACGCAGCCTCTGGGGCGAATGGCAGCCAGTATGCGTGACGAGGATATGTGCGTGTGGGACCAGCATTTCCCAGCATTTGTTCGGCGCGTCAGCTCAATGGCGCCGGAGACGATGCTAGTTGCACGGACGCTTGTTTGCCAGCGTCTTAACCAGATGCAATCGCTGATGCGTCAGTATGCGGAGATGTCGATTCGGTCGACCAACCTTGGTGCGGCATGCTGCAGCGCTGGCAGCATGGCTTTCCTTCGCCTGGGCACTGCGATCCCCCACGACAAGGCGGCTGCTGCTGTGTTTCGTCCGGACTTTGTCATGGCCTTTGGGCGTCTGCTGCTTTTTGCTGTCGTTTCATTGCCGTCAGACGATGCTGTGGCAGCGATGGCTGCGGCTAATGCTAGTTCTGGTGGTGCTAATCTAGCATTGGGAATGGGTGCCAATGGCGGTCTGGGAGGAGGGATCTATGACAACGATGCGGGTGCTTTGGGTATCAGTAATAGCAGCAGCAGTGGAGGAGGAGGAGGACGCAGCAGGCTTGCAAAGTCAATAGCCCGCAAGCTGGCGCCATTAAAGTCGAGCTCGCGTAGTAGCAAGCAGGAGCAAGGCATTGGGCTGACCACGGTTGCACAGCTAGTTCGCATTGTTGGTGTTGCTCTGCGGTCCGACAATGCGCCATTGCGATGCGTGACTGCTTTCGCGCTAAGCAACACACCAGCAACGCACTTGCGCGCACTGATGCATGAGCTGAGGCCGCTTGCTGAGTCGCTGTTTGACGATGCTCCAGCTCTGGCTGCGCATCGCAATTATCTGCATGTTGCCGGAGCTGAACCGGGGATTAGCGCGCTGTCTGGTAGTCCGGCGGCAGCCGCCGCTGCTGCTGCTGCTGCTGCCTCTAGCCCTGCCTCCGAGTCTGCCTCAGATGCAGCAGAACCATTTCATGCGCGCAGACCACGCAGCTTTGACTCTTCTGCTCATGGGCACATCCACGGAAACCCCGCAGCACTAGCCGCAGCGGCAGCATCGGCGGCGGCAGCAGCGGCAGCAGCAGGAACAGGTACCGGTTCCGCCAACCAAAACAGACGCAGACTGCTGCGCCAGTCGCTGGCACAGATATACAAGCATGTTGCCCGCCAGCTGCACACCACAGATGCCAGCGGACATCGGCTGTGGCACGACGACAATGCCGTTGCGCAGCTGGTATCGTATGTGCGCGAGACGAAGACAGTTCTTGCCGACAGTGCAGCGCTTTCAGACAGCGAGCACCAGTCACTGCGTATTCATTTCAGCGGCCTGGTGGAAACGCTATACAACAGCATTGCGGCGGCGGCGGCAGGAGGAGGACAAGAAGCACGGTCGGCAGCAGCCTCCTTCACACACGAGACACGCAGCGGAGTGTACCAGCTCCTTGAGCGCTGGTGCGGGCTTGGCCGTTACGCCGACAGCACACGCGAAGCGCAGCTGCGCATGGTAGGCGTGGCGGTGGATCAGATCAAGTCGTCGAGTGATCGGGCGCGAGTGGCCGCGACGATTGACGAGGACTGGTTCCTGCTTAACATTGCGGCTATGCGCGCAATGGCCGTGCTGTGCCGGGCTGCTCCAAGACCGGATGCTGCAGCGCTTGCCGACCCTGGCGGACCGCGCGAGAAGCTCACGCTGTTTATGTGGGTTTCGGACGCGCTCAATCATCCGGATCCGCGTGTGCAGCGCATTGGCCAGCGCGCGGTGCAGTGGACGGTTGCTGCCGCTCCCGACGATACTGCGATGGTGCGTGTGCTGATTCAGCTGGCGTATGGAATCTCCGTGGTCAGCAGCGTCAACAATGGCTTTGCTGCCGCTACGCCGTCGACTAAAGCCCGCCAGACGTCTGGATTGGGTCTGGTGCTCGGCTCACAGCAGCAGCAGCCTCCTCTCGCCTCTGCTGCTTCTGCTGCTGCTGCTGCTGCGGCTGCGACTGCGACTGCGGCACCGCTCACGCTCTCGACTGACAGAATTGCGCTTGGCTATCTGAGTGCCCTGAGCGCAGCGCTTGCTAACAGCACGGGTCGCACATTGTCGGTTGCCTACACTGCGTCGTTGCTGCCGCTTGTGATGTTCCAGCTGCAGTCTGAGCGACACAAGATCCGGCGACAGGCGCTGTTGATTCTGCGTGTGCTTTGCTCACACATGTCAGTCGAGAACTGTCTGGCGATGGTTGACCGGATTGGTCCCAGCATCGTGTCCGACATTCCGGCCATTGCGTCGGCTGCTGCGATACACTTGACTGAAGCAGTGGCCGATGCGTTTTGCGCGCATTCCTCGGACGTTCTGCTCGAGGTTGTGCGCCAGATCCACACGCAAAGCACATACGGTGGCCGATTCAGTGCGCTGCAGGTCATCGTGCGTCCCTGGCTAGCAAAAATCAGTCTGAAAGTAGCAGCGGTGCCTCCTGGCTCCTCACCTCTGTGTGAATTCAGTCTGCATCCGGCGCCGCTAGCCCATGAGTCGCTGCTTGTTCTGCGCTGCATGCTGTACATGACAGTCAAGGCTGATCTGGGCTCACTTGCGGACATGCAGGGGCTCTGGCTTGCGCTCGTGGACCACCATCATCGCGAAAACAACCGCGCAGACGCTGAGCTTGCAAACATATGGATTGCAATGCGGTATCTCACCGGGCTGCTCATGCGCCTCTGGAGCCCCACGCTGCTTGGCTTTGTGCGGCGCATTGTTGTGTTTTTCACGCGGTCTTCGCACGGCTCGCAGCTCATCCGCAATCTTGTTCAGGAAACCGTCCAGCCAGCGGCGGCTATGCCGATAGGCGAAGGAAGCAGCAGTGGCAGCGAGTACAATGATATGTTGTATGTTGACGACATTCTGGCGCAGAATGCCGAGGGTGAGGCGCTGCCCAGCGAGTCGTGGGCATCGGAGATCCCGTTCCTGACAGCCCAGCTTGCAGACCACTCTGCGCGACCGCTGGCATCGACTGGAGCCCTGGCAATGTTCTACCTGGGCGCAATATCGTACGAATGCTCTGACCAGCTGGTGCAGCAGTACCGATCGCTTCCAGTCCTGCCACCAGCGCTGTTTCTGCTTGCGCATCCGGAGCAGTGGGTTCGGGACGCGGCACGCACAGTGCTTGTCAACCTCGTAGCGTCCGAGCGCGCGCACTGTATTGCGCTGACGTATGGCGCGCGACATCATGCTGCCAGCGGCGGCACTCGTCTTGTTCCGCTTGTTGATCTCAGCTACATAGCCAACGACGCCGCGCATGCTGCGCTCAATGTTCTGCGTAGCGATGAGTGCGCCGCTGGATTCGGCAACGTCGACCCCTCTGCGTTGCGCCAGACAGCTGCGCAGGCTGCAACGTCGCCCTCTGGCCACCAGGATACGGCGCGTGCGCTGAATGATTCGAACGATTTCTTGTTCCATGGCTGGTCGCCTACTATTCCGCAGCCGCGTGAGTCGGCTCGGTCGCCGGATGGCCGGCATGCCGAGTTTGGTGCGTTTGGAGAAAGCGCGGTATCGACAAGCAGCAGAGAACTCGATGACGACAGCCGAAGGGACGGTGGTGAGGCGGCACGCAAGCGCCTGTCTGGTCTGCGGAACAGCAACAGCATCGATGTGGCCGATCCTTCGCTGGTTGCTGATGTTGCTGACATCCCAGCCGCCCTTTCGCAGCCGCCGTCTCCAAACGATGGAGCCGCCAACGACCCGACGGTTAGGCCCTTTGATCAGCCTGGTGGCACCGCTATTGATCCTAGCTCTCTGGGACTGCTGCCGGCGAACAGACATGCGCTGCTACCAATAATAGGCGGCGGCGGCGGATTCAAGACATCTTCTGTTTCTGCTGGCAATGCAGGACACAGCGACGCCAGCAGCCACGGCAGTGCCAGCCCTGTGATTATGGCGGCGATGGGTCCCAAGCGGCGGTCGTCGGCAACGTCGAGACGAAGCGCGGGATCCGAGGTCGTCGAGAGCGCAGCCAGGGAGCGCGCAACGCTGCAGCGGTTTGTGGCCAGCCTGAGCCGGCTGTTTGGCGGACGGCACGCAGGGTGCGCGCAGGAGTGGGCGGATGCGGCGGTGCAGTGGGCGATGGGGTGTCCGGTGCGAGCGCTTGCTGGGCTGGCGCAGCAGGTGTTCAGCGCGCTTGTTGCGGAGGCGCGGTTCGGCGGCTCGCTTGTCATCACGCCGACGCAGCAGATGGTGCTGCGGCTCGTGGATCGGCTCTCTAACGTTGTTGGCGACCCAGCCGCCGAAATCGTTTCGTTTGCGGAAACCGTGCTTGCTGCGCTGAAGCAGACCGCGGCGCTGGCGGCGCGGATGTGCGCTGAGGACCAGGCTATCAAGGCCGACCTCCTGGCCACCAGTCTTGTGCTGATGCGCACCGCGCAGTCGTCCTCTGTCTACGCAATTGCGCTTAGCATATTTGAGCGCGTGTTCCCGCTCGTTGCACACGAGGAGCCCGAATTCCGTCGCCTTGTTGCCGACCGCACAGGCGACTCCAGCTACGCGTGCACGTGCGGCTACCATTATGCGCTTCTCCGCGGGCTTGAGTATGCGGCCTGCAGGGATCGGTGCCTTCTTCTGCTACGCGCGACATTCAAGTACCACGCACTGGCCGGCGCTGGCACCGCTGGCAGTGGAGGCTGTCTCTGCAGGGATCATCGTCTGGTGCCGATGCTGGTGCTGGTTGCTCATGTCCCGTCTCTTATCATTGAAGCCAGCATCACTGACAGCAGCAGATACAGTAGACCTAACAACACGCCGGCGGCGGCTCAGTCGTCTGCATCCGAAGGGCAGGAACAGGAACAGGCTGATTCTTCTGCAAGTCCTCATTCTGGTGCTCCGGACAATGACTCCACCGATGGCAGCGCTAAGCAAGGCAAGAACATTCAGAACGGCGCCAAAGCCAAGCGCAGACCGCCTGCGCCCAGCTTTTCTGCAAACGCATTCGGCTCGACGCTTGGGCTTATGTTTGGCGGCGCGAGGGGCGGCAACGCTCAGCAACAGCAACAAGAGGAGAAGGAGAAGGCAGCAATCCAACCTGTGCCATCGTCATCGCCATTGCCTGGCGCAGCTATCAACTCAGTCGGTAGCCCGTCGTTGGTATCGGTGGCATCGTCGTTGTCTTCGTCATCGGGTCCGTCGGTACAAAAGGAAGCATCGCCAGCGCAGAAGGAGTCGCCGTCGCGGCTTCAGATGTTCCGGCGGCATCGGCCCCGCTCGGCTAGCCAGACGCCAAAGCCCAAGGACGCGGATGGAAGCAGAGAGGACCTGCATTCTGCGGACCCAGGCTTGGCAGCCGTGCCTGAAACACCGCCAGCGGAGGTGGCAGAGACCACAAACGACTCGAGTGTGTCGCTGCGAATGAGTCAGAGCTACGACAGCGTGCGCAGCAACATCAGCAGCAATACAGCCGACGGCCACAGAGATCGAGAGAAGGCGTCCGAGGGCAGGATGGCCCACGAGCGGTTCCTGGCATTCCTCGCGCAGTGCTCACATTCCATTGCTAAGGATTCTTGCGACGAGAAGCGCGAGACGCTGCAGTTCCTCCATGCGCTCAAGTGCCTTGCAACACCGCCTGCTTCCCCATCTCCGTCTCTTGCCGACGACACATCGCCCTTGCATCAGCAGCCATGTGTGAGTGACCTGGTGCGCGACATCGTCGGACGGCTCGGCTATGCGGTCGCCGAGTACGGAGGCCAGCGCTGCGTGGCGGAGACTGTTTGCATTCTGTTGCGTTTCCTGAAGCCGTCGACGCGCGTGAAGGTTGCGCTTCGGCATATTGGCGACGACCAGGCGGCGCGCATCTTTGGCAACCAGTATTATTGCGTGCCAGATCCCGGCCGTCAGCTAACAGGGCCCCATGTGTCTGGGCTTGCTCCAGATGCTGCATCGGGCTATGCGGCTGAGCTGAAGGGGCTTGACGTGTGTCTGCAGCTTCTTTACAACGTCCTCCTGGCAAGCAGCGACTCTAGTAGTACCAGCAGCAGCAGCAGCAATGCTAACACTTGCCATGCTGGTGGGGCAGATGCTAGCTCCGCGCAGCACCATGGAACACATCAGTTCCTTGACCCAGCCATGGCGGCCAGTCTTCGACACCTGTTTGATCTGACAATTGTGGCCCGACCCATCTCTGACAAGGCGTCGCAGGTGCTTCAGATCCTGCTGCAGCGGTTCGATGATAGTTCGCAGCTTTACCAGCATAGTCATAACCACCCGCAGTCAGCGCTAGCCAGCCGCACAAGATCGGGGGACTATGGAACCCGCAGCGCTCTAAAGTGGTACGAGACGGATCCGGATGTCCTCCTTGGCGCTGCGCGTGCCGCGCTCTACCATATCGTGTCTTTGGGCGTCGAGCCCACCACGCCGACGCATTCCATAGACATTGATGCGGATACGTCGGAAACTGGGGATTGGACGGACGGCGGCGCATCAGAGGAGCCGCCACTGTCGCAGGAAGTCGATGTGGACCTCGGAATGGATCTGAATTTGGATCTGGTAACTGCGCGCTCTGTCTCGCCGGAGATGCCGGTTCTCAACATCCCCGAGCGGAGGCTATCCTCAGCTAGCGGCTCAGACATTGGGCGCCCAGGAGAATCTTCCTCTTCCTCTAAGTCTAACTCTGAACACAGCAGTGACGAATCAAGCGATGGCGGCAGCAACGACCTGCTGGCGGAGCTGGACCAGTTTGACAAGGAGCTGGATGAGGCGCTGCTCTGTTCGTAGATCAATTTTCTTTTACTAGTCTTTCATTGTGTGCGGGTTTTCTTTCTTGCCCGGGAGCCTCCAAGAATATAAGATTTATGCAGAAAAGAAGGACATAAGGAGATGATAATAGTAAAAAGCGGCAGAAAGGAGAGGCTCCCTCTCTTCAGGGCGTCTGGATGGTCGGCGTCATCAGCGGCGTCTTCATCTTCAGCTGGAGCGGCGGACGCAGATCGTTGTCC
Source organism: Coemansia sp. Benny D160-2 (assembly GCA_027595805.1). NCBI lineage: Eukaryota > Fungi > Kickxellomycota > Kickxellomycetes > Kickxellales > Kickxellaceae > Coemansia > Coemansia sp. Benny D160-2. The sequence goes on along the minus strand of JANBOK010000169.1, from coordinate 10,934 downwards.
TCTTCGTGATCCTTGACGCCGGGGAGCTCGGCGCTGATGCTCAGCGCAGCCAGATCGTAGGTTGACAGATCGGAGCCAACGAGCGGCGTGCCGGGAATCGACTGTGGGCGCGACAGTTTTCCTCGTCTGCCGCCGGAAGCGCTATCGTCGGCGCCGTCAGCTTCATCGACATCGTAGGGCGAGAATGCGCCGGCATCGTCAAACGACTCTGGGTAGCAGCGACGCAGCGCACACTGGCGTGCCTTCATGTACTCGATGCCCATGCGCTTCCAGTCGAGAATGTCGGCCAGCCGCTCGGTGCGGTTGCGCTGGTTGATGCGCTGGCGCCGCGTCTTCTGGCAAAAGTCAAACATGAACGATGCCAGCTGGTCCATGGATTCGTCGGCGGACTTGAGGCGGCGGTCGACAATGTAGATGCCGTAGTCCTGCGGATTGACAATGTTGTCCTCCATGAAGCAGCCAAAGCCAGACAGGTTTGTGGTGATAGAAGGCACGCCCATGACGGTGCACTCGGCCGGCGTGTAGCCCCACGGCTCGTAGTACGACGGGAAGACGCCCAGATGCGTGCCGCGGATGAACTCTTCGTAGTCCAGGCCAATAACGGGGTTGTTTGCGTTGAGGAACTCGGGATGGAACACGACCTTCACGCGGTCGTCGTCGTTGTTGAACAGATGCACGGCGCGGAGCTGGCTCAGAACCGGATCCTCGTGGTCGCTCTGCACGTTGTGCGTGACGATTGGCGGCAGCGAGTCGCGCTTCAGCGAGAACACGCGACGCTTGAGCGCTATCTTGTCCTGGTCCGTCAGCAGATCTTCTATCTGCGGCTCCTTGCCACGCAGCGCCATCTCGAAGATGCGGCGCCCCACGCGCTTGGAAACCTCGTCAACCGTGTCCTCCAGCTGCTTGATCAGCGCCTGGCCCTTCAGCGCCTCCACCGTGAACGAGTTGACTTTTGCCGGCGTGATGATGAACGCAACAACCGTTATCGGCGAGTTGCACGCCTTGAGCCGCCCGTTGAGCCGCGCCAGCGACTCGATGTACATGTCGATGCCCTTGTTGCGGTACTCGTAGCGGCCCGCCGTGAAGAAGTACAGCGTCTTGTCGATGTCAAAGTTGTAGTGGCCGTAAAAGTGGCCGCGCACAAAGTGGTTGATGCGCTCCTTGGCCACCTGGTGCAGGTTCTGGAACTCGTGCATTGCCGAGAACTTGACGACGTTGAGTCCATTCGGCACCACGCCGTCGGGCTTGCGCTTCAGCAGGTGCTCGGCCTCGTACGCCGTGATGTTCGACACCGTTGTAAACACATCCACGCAGTGTGCCGCCGCACGCTCAATGCAGTATCTGTGGTAGATGCCGCGCTTGCCCGCCTCTTCATCGACGTTGAAAAAGCGTAAGTTGTTGTAGAAGTCAACATTGCCCGCGCACAGGTACCGCCCCAGCAGCGTGGCATGCGTCGTGAAGATTGTAGCAATGTCGATCTTGCGCTTGTTGCAGAGCACCGCACCCACGCCCGACTGCCACTCGTGGAACTGCGCAATGACTGCGTGCGTGGTGTCGAACTTTGCAACCTACAATTGCATGTAGCAGTAGAAGAAAGAAGGAAGAAGAGGAAGGCGAAGAAAACGATGCTGATGATGGCAATTACGATTATGATGATGATATTGATTGTGATGACGTTGAGAGCTGTTTGAACAAGAGACGCCTTTTGGGGGAGAGCTATCCAGCAACCGCCTGCTCGCTCGGCCATCATAGATGGATGCAAGATACGGCGCATTCATTGAATGCCTTCTTGAGTTCTGTCCCGGCCCTGCATTCACTCAATGCCTTGTCGAGCCCAACAAGCTCTCCTGCATTCGGCAAAGCCAGATGGGGGGGGAAAGAGAAACAATGCAAGTGTATGCGCAATCCCACGCCTTTCACGCTTTTCCCTCTCTTGGGCGTATGCATTGGGGGGGAAGGAAATTGAAGAAAAGCATGTTTGGTTGTTGCGTCAGCGCCAGGGAAAAAAAGAAGCGAAACACAGAACGCAGCAGACAGAGGGGGAGATAGAGTAGAGTAGAATCGATCGGATGGGACAAGAATGGCTCAGGGATCCCCCTCCTCTCTCCTTGCCATCGATCTATCGATCCATCGACATGTCGGATACTCCAGATGGCACTCCAGATAATACTCTAAGCACAATGAAAAAAGAAACACATAGTAACAAGCACACTCTACCTCTTCAAAGAGCCAGGCGTTCAGATACCCAAGGATGATGGCATCGTTTGTCTCGGTGTCGTTGGGCGGCGATGGAATTCCGGCAACACGCCAGACATCGCCCTTCCACTCGTCCAGCTTGTACGCTGCCGACCCAATATCAAACAGTATGACCCGCGGCGCCCCATCGATCAGCCACCGCCCATACAGCACCTGGATTCCTTGTGCGGTAATCGAGTCAATCGCCGCCTTGATGGCTGCGTTGTCCGGCTCCATCTCCTCAACCTCCACATGCGCCGAGAACCGGTTCCACGGCCCCGTCAGATGGTACCGGTCGCCGTACTCTTGCACTGTGACCGGAACCTTGGTCTTGATCACGGTGTAGATCCCGCCAACCTTGTTGGCAACCTCCCATGACGTTTCAAACAGAAGCGGCTGGCTAACGTCGCGCATCGCTGTTTCTTTGTCCTGTTTTTGTCTAGTTTTTGGTGTTGTTGCTATGGTAAAGGCGGTGGCAGACTGACAGCTACAGTTTGGAATGCTAATACTGGTAATAAAATAATAGCTGTTTGCTATGTTCTACAAAAGAAAACAAAAGAATAGAAAAATACCGCAAGCGTGTAAAAGCGTAGAAATAGGAGAAAGAAAAAATGGACCCACACCACCCACAAACCTTTTCCTTTTATACAAACATGTGCGCATCAATGTTTTTTTCCCACCCGTCTGGAGATATTCGCTCCAATAGCATTGAACCCAACCCGTATATGGGCAAAAAAAACCTGCATCTCTCTCGCCGCCGCCCCAAAGCACATAGCTTAATGTTGAGAAAGCTAGAAGAATAGCAAAAAAAGACACAACCAACCCAAATGGACGATAGATAACGCATGACGCTGCGCGTAGCTTAATCAATCACAAGGATAGGGCTTTGTCAATGGAAGGTCCAGGCATCGTGGATTATTATTGCTCTGCAACAGATGTGGGATGAATGTGCTCCATCCGCATCTCCCTACAGCATGACGCGCAATGCGACGCCGTTGCTTTTGTCCTTTTCCTACTTACTCTGCCAAGCGGACGTTTTTTTGTATTGCATTGCATCGCATTGTATTGAAACACAGCAGGCCTTTAGCGCAGAAAATAGGAACATGTATCTGCCATTCTCTCTATTCGGCTGGATGGCTGTGTCTTGCAGACCAGAAGAAGAATGGATGAGCTGCTATCTATTTGTATTATTTTTCGCTAGTCTCTCAAAGCTCCCAACCTTTTTTAAACAAGCATATCACCCAATATTTTTTACTTTCACCAAAGATGATATTTTCCAGTGATCTCGGATTGGGGGAAAAGGGCGTGGAAAATGAAATAACAAAAACATGCACGTTTCTTATTTTTTTTCAAAGCTGCTCACCAATTAAATTTTGGCAGTGAATCCAATCCTCCTTCTATTTTTAGACATTGGTGACAACCAGTGCTGCTAAAAAGGATTGTCCAAATGAAAAATGAAATGAAGGCAATGCACAGCCGCGTTAAATGAAAGGAAACGGCATAAAACATAGCAAGCAGGGATAGATATCCCAAGCATGCAATTCTACAATCTATGCAACTTTTATTTTGCTATGCTTGCCTTCTACTTGGTTATCTTTTTTGTCCCTGGCAGCACACATGCATATGGGGAGCAGCAGATGTGCATCTTGCACAGCATTAACATTGCAATCCTAATCCTAATCGCAAGATAAGCTGCCATGGGTGGATAGAGCAGGAAAAAAAAGAAGATACAACACAATATATTTCCATCTTTTTTAATTTCAATTGTAATAATATTACCTTTCTACGTAACCCAAATGTTGCTACTGTTCTTTTCTATTTTCAAGGGAAATGGGGTGGTAAAAGGGGTCTATATCCCCCCTCATCTTACTTGTTTCCTTGCATTTGTAGATAATTGAGCAGCGGTAACAAACAATTCACACTACTTTGCCGCCCATTTCAGAAAAAAAAGAAGAGACTCCCAAGAACATGATGCCACAATTCTTCTTTGCTAAAGCTAAAGCCAGATATACACAAAACACTGCATTTGCATGTACTTTATCTCATTCCATCTAAAAGGGGTTACTAATACATATATACACATAGAGATATGTTTTGGAAAGTGATATATTTGGCAGCGGTATTACTGGGAATGCTAGTGGCATGCACTCAGGCACGGAAGCCGCGTGTTCCGGGCGCCAGAGGCAGGCTGCTGGTGTTTGGCGAAAGTCTAGTGGATCCCGGAAACCTATACACATTCATAGCGCACCTGTTTCCATCGGCGCCATACTACCAGGGAAGATGGAGCAACGGGCCGACATTTGTCGAGTACTTGGCAGACCTGCAGTGCCGAGCAATGGAAAACTACGCATTTGCCGGTGCCACAACAAATAACGGGAACGTCACAGCACTGCCTGTTAAAAGCATTGTGCAGATGCCGAGCACAGACCAGCAAGTGAAGCTATTCAATCTGTACCATGTGTTCACTGTTTCTGGAGGAGCCTACAAGGACGACGTTGCTGTGTTTACGGCCGGCGCTAATGAGATATTCCGATCTGTTGAGGCGATCACCTACGAGGAGATATCGCAGGACTACTTGCCAAACATGATATCCGAGAACCTGCGCAGCCAGATGCAGTCGCTCAAGGAGCAAGGAGTCACCAGATTCCTGCTGTTCTCGTTGCCGCCAATCGAGGACTCGCCACGCAGCAAGCTGGGCAACTATCCGATAGTCATCAAGCAGACGATAGATAGCGTCAACCTGGCCCTTGAGAAGATGGTGGTGGAGTTCCGTGAGAATGACAGGAACAACGAATCCGATCCACGGCGCCAGCTAAAGTGGATCCAGTGGGTTGACTTTAAGTCAATTCTCAAGGTGCTTGAAACCAAGCCCATTCTCGACGCCCTCAACATCAAAACCACCAACACATCGTGTCTAAAGACGCTCAAGTACGATGTGGATCTGGGCAACGATTTCTACAACTTCCTCGAGCTTGTCACCCACGCAAACACAATCCCTGTGTGCGACAATCCGGACGAGCACTTCTACTGGGATGCATCGCACTTTTCTGCGCAGATCCACAGAATCATCGGATACATACTGGACGATGCTGTGGATACGCTGGAGGCTGGTGACGGCTGCTGGTCGGTGAATGAGGAAAAGGTGCTTGCGATTGTTCAGGAAAACGAGCTTAGTTCTCCGATTGTTTTGCCCGACCAACTGGTTACCACGCCCATTATTAGCATGCTGTTCAGCAAGTTCCCGTTACTGCGGTTGGCATTCCGGACATTTATGCTGTGAGTTGCAATGTTTAGTATGTAGCAGCCCGCATCCTTTTCATTTCATTTCATTTTATTTCTGTTCCTGTTTCTGTTAAAAAAACAGTCGAACAAAAGCTATCAATGTTGTTTCATGGACAATGCCGTAGATACGGAAGACGTGACCCCTCCCAGAGATGCTGACAAATGGTTTGACTCATCCGCACATGATGGTCATCCCGCTGGTAATGGGTGTAGTGAATTTATATATTAAATAGTGGGAAAGAAGAGCCGTTAATAAATACAACAAGAAATGAGAAGAGAAGCGAAGAAAAGAGTAGAGAGCGACGAGAAAGGAAAGGAAGGGAATGTGCCTACATCAAAAGCCAAAACCATACCCCAAAGTCAGGCAAATGGGTGAACCTAGATGTGGCCTTGGGATGTTTCTTTTCACAAAAAATGACGTTTGTTATTAGTTCATTATGCATTTTGAGGAGTTCGGGTCTTTGATCTGAACAGGCCTTTGATACGGGTGCCCATGGGTTTTGGCTCCTCGCGTCGTTTAAGTGGCGGGAGCCGTGATCTAATCGTGTCGGGATCAATAATCGACGCATCAGACGTAGCTTTCGGCCGCCCACCACTACCACCGCCGCCGGTTGATAAGCGGTCAGAATCCGGCGACAATGCATCGGTGTTGAAGTGGACAATAGTCGGTGACGGCTGGTTGTCGGTATCAAAAACATGCAAAGAGCCAGAGAGTCTTGCGCCAAGCCCAGCCAGCGCAGCCAGCGGCGTGCTCTTTGCCTTGAACATGCTAGGGGGCGACTTGGCACCAACAGCAACCGCAGCATCGGTGCCGTTGGCGGCGCTTGTGTTGTTGCGCTGTATCAGCACCGGTCGCCGCTGGTGCATCTGGTGCATCGTGCGCACCTCCATCTCGTCGCGGAAACTAACAATATCCGCCTTCACTTTCCGCTCCAGGTCAAAGTTGTACCGCGGAATATCCTGCACCGATGCGCATGTCCCTATTTGATCAAACGGAAACTCTGCCACGCCGAAAACTTCCTCCTCTTCCTCTTGTAGCCTGAATATCATGGGAATTCCACGAACGTAGTCATTCATTCTGCTGCTTCTCTTTCGCGATTCCTGCTTCCTTTCGTTCTTTTTACTTTAATTCGTAAATATTAGGTTTGGGTATAGTGAAAGGTAATTGATAAATAATAAAAAAAGAAACAAGGATGTGCAAGAGTAAATATTATAAAAAAGAGATACAGACAAGTGGGAAAATAATACAAAAACAAAATAGCCAGAGTGATTAAAAAAAGAAAAAGTATCCTCGCTTTTTTTTTGTACAAAGACAAGACTAGTGCCTGTTTTTTTTTCTTCTTTTACTAGTCAATGGGAGACAAAACGAAACAAAAGCATGGCTGAAATAAAGGGAAAAAGAAAAATGGGGGAGAGGGGAGAAAGGGAACCACCGAAACTAACATTGCACATTTTGGAGGCAAAATAAAATAGGACGGGACTACAGGAAAAAAGCTAGCAAAAAAAGTGTGGAATACCAACAAAAACCCACGTTTGTTTACTTGTTTTCTTCTGGACTTTTAGGTATCTTTCAAAGAGATGTTGTCAATCACCACTAGTTTGTCTAATCCCATTTCTTTGCAATATCGTTCTTTCCGCTTCACTTTCCAGAAAGAGAGTGCGAGCATGGTTTTTTGACAATACCGCGATTCTAATTAACTTGCGTGTTTACATAATTTCTTTCTTGCTCGCTTGCATGTTCTGTCAGTTTTTTATGTTTATTCAATTCTATTTGTTTCACCGCTGCGTAATGCTTTAAACAAGGTGATCATCTTTGGGAGGTTTGGACAAGTGGGCTGGAAGGGGGAGTTTGGTTTTTCTGTTTTACTTGTTTGTTTGTCTGAGCGCAAAAGAAGAAAAAAGGGAACATTCCACACGGAAAATCACCAACCACCAACCACCGCCAATCAACAATCAGCAACCATGTGATCAGTAGTAACATGTTGATCTAATCTAATATAGACAGATTTGATCGTGGCAATTGATTTGATCTAACTGACAAGTAATGTGAAAAAAGTGGCTCAGGGAACCAACAAACCCGAGGAAGCATCTTAAATAGAAGAAATAAAGAGACATATATGCATGCGCGGATAATTGGACTAGAGGTCACACACACGCACACGCACAATGCGTAAGAATAGAGAAAGAAAAAAAGAGAGAAGGGCCAGGCAAAGATGGCTAAATGAAAAAAGGATAAAAAGATTTTGACCACCTGGAGATGTACGTACCTCAACAGTTATGATTGTTGTCAGATGAATGAAGAAACACACAGAAAAAAGCGTCATGTTTATTTTTGCATGCAGATATTAGGACAATACGCAATCGGCAATGAACCCCATTGGACAAAGTGTTGGGGAGAGGAAAGAAGAAAAATAGATAAAAAGACAAATGGAAACGAAAGGCGAGCTGATGAATGGAATGGACGCGGGGACAAAAGAGTACCCCACCGATGATGATTGCTGTTTTGCATGTAAGTGGATGCAGTGTGAGAAAGAAAGAACGAAGGAAAGAGTACCCTGCCGGGTACGGAGGAAGATACCATTGGATGTCAAATGCGATTCAAACAACAGCAAAAAGCAAAACAAGCAATGACAAAGGAAAGGACGGGAAAAAGATGGAGGAAAGGGAGGAAGTAGAAACCAGCATGGAAAACTAGAAAGAAGTCTGTTATTTTTTTCTACAATCATTAACCAGGATATAGAGAATAATAAATTGGAAGGGAAAAATGGTTGGGGGTCAAAGTGAAAAGAGATGGTCGCAGTCTTGACGCACTTTCTTTCTTATTATTTTTTTTGCATCGTTCATCCCTTTTTGCAGAAAAAGGGCCAAGTATAAAAGACGAAAGAAAGAAGACGGATTTGAAGCGGTTGGATTGTTGGCAATTTCTTAGATTTTCGCAGCGAGTACCCTAGACATTACGGCGGGCCAGTTTGGTAGATATCGACATTTCTCTTTCTTTCTCCTCTCTTCCTTTCTTTGCTGGCTTTTTTTCTTTTTGCCCTACAGACTAAAAAAAACTCTATTCCTTTTCTTTTTATTCCCCTTTTACACGGGCATAGTTTTTTTTCCAGCGATGGTGTGGATGACCAGAAAAGGACAACGGCGGGCGGCGGCGCTGATACTAGCGCTTCTGTGCAGCACACAGCTTCTGGCGGCCGCGCAGCCGGCGATGGCAGGCGTGAGCAAGCGGCACGGAGGCGACGAGCACGACGAGAGAGATGAGGAAATGGAGTGCGGCGCAGAGGGGGTTGACGACTGGAACAAAGGACTTCACATCGGCGGCATCTTCATCATCATGGCAACGGGCGGACTGGGCGCATATCTGCCGGTGGTTGGGCGGTTTGTGCCAGCGCTGCGGATTCCGCAAACGGCCCTGACGCTGGGCAAGTTCCTCGGCACAGGCGTCATCATCGCCACAGCGCTCATCCACATGCTGCCGGCGGCATCCGAGAGCCTCGGCAACCCCTGCATCGGGTCGCGCATGGGCAACTACAGCGGGTGGCCCGGCGCCATCGCAATGATGGCCATCTTCGCCATGCATGCGCTCGAGTTCCTGCTGTCCAACCACGCCATGTCGCTCCACACGCACGCGCACGGTGCCAGCCACGCCGCCACCAGCCACGGGCACCACGACTCCAGCCACGGGCCCCACATCGATCCCTGCGCCACCCCCGCCGCCTCGTCCGACGCCGGCGACAACCGCAAGGTCTCGCTCGAGAGCGCCACGCCGCCCGTCCGCCCGGCCGCCATTGCGGTGGCAGGCGGCGCCGCCGATGCGCAGAACTGCGATGCCGTGGCCGTGCACACGCACCACACGCACGTGCACGGCAAGTCGCTGCTTGACAGATCGGCGGAGGATTCGCACAAGCAGCGGATATCCACGTACATTCTGGAGCTCGGCATCTGCATGCACTCGGTGCTGATCGGTCTTGATCTGTCGGTTACCACGGGCTCTGGATTCAAGACGCTGCTGGTTGCCATCTGCTTCCACCAGTTCTGCGAGGGCCTTGCGCTGGGCAGCCGGCTGGCCAGTCCCATCCGTAATCTCACAAAGTCCCATGCTCGCGCCTTCCTGGGCGCCGCTGTCAGCGCTGCCGTCTTCATGCTTATCACGCCGCTCGGCATGGTTATTGGCATCGGTGTGCGCTACTCCTACCAGCCCAACTCGCCCAGCTCGCTGATGGCCATGGGCGTGCTTGACTCGCTGGCTGCCGGCATCCTGCTCTACTCCGGTCTGGTCAACCTGCTTGCCGAGGAGTTCGGCACCCTCGAGTTCCGCGGCTACCGCGTTCGCAAGAAGGTTGCCTGCTTCCTCTTCTGCTTCGTCGGCGCCGGCGTCATGGCTCTTATTGGCAAGTGGGCCTAGTGCGAGGCATTTTCTCTTTCCTCTGGATCCCCCACTCTATCCAAAAAAAACAACATTCAATACACATTTTTTATCTGCTTTCCTTTTTTTCTTTTATCCACACACATGATATATATAAATAACCAAATACTCTCTCCTTTTTCTCTCACCCGATGAAATGGAACGGAAAAAAAAAGCTCAACTGTTGCTATCCAAGCAAGGCACACCATGCTGAAACAATAGTTTCCTCTCTCTCATTCTAGTCTTCGTATCCTGATGTTGGGCGTCTTTCGCGCTTGGGAAGCGGGTAACCGGTGGGAGGATCTGTGGGCGACACAAACCCTGTTGCATCGCGAATCGGCGGAACCACCAGCACAAGCAGCGGGCCGGCAAACCCAAGCCCTAATCCCCACAGCGCAAACGGATTTTTGAAGGTAGCGTTGCGAATTGCATTAAGCACCATCCTCGTGAAAGACTGACCGACTAACTAAATGAACCGGAATAGATTGCCAAAGTAGATGCACACCACGCCAGAATAGCAGAGAATGAATGAATGAATGAATAAAGAGATAATCAAGTAGCGTTGGATTTGGAAATTATAGAGAAAGAAAGAGCTGAATTATCGCTTGTTTCCTGCTCCCCCACACTTGAAGCAGCAACAAATGGAGCGTGCTGTTTGTTGGCTGGTGTTGCTGATAAATAAAAATCAGATCCGGCGATTGTTAATCGTGTCTGATTAATGTCCTGTATTTGATGGTGGGGAAGGGATTGGCTTCTCCGCTGCTTTTGTTTTTCTTTCCACACTTTTATCGTACTTGCAAATTCCCAGGAGACCGGCGGCGCCTTTCTTTACATTCGGAGATTCGAAAAGGAGGAGTCTGCCAGTTGTTATTTAGTTTATTTCTCTCGCTCCACCCGTTGATGCTGTCCACACGACTGTTGCCGGCACACAGAGTCGTTCGCTTGCCACGACGGCCAGCAAAAGAATCAGCAGCAGCAGCAGCAGCACTGCGCACATACACAGCAACACCAA
>JANBOK010000168.1:0-23301 GCA_027595805.1 Coemansia sp. Benny D160-2 | reverse complement strand
AACAGCGGATGGCAGGCGCAGGGCTCGTTCTTCGACGGCAGCAAGAGCGGAGAGAATCTGATCACCGGCCACGTCGACGGATCGTTCAACCACCAGGCGTCGAACAGCGCCATCCAGGACAGCAACTTTGTCAACCCGTCCGAGAGCACGCTGACGGGCAACACCGGCGACAGCGCCAACGGCCACGCCAACAACATCGGCGACTTCATCGCCGGCGGCGGCTTCATCAGACGCGACGCCGTGCTCAACAACTTTGGCGCGCACCCTGCTGTCGATGTTGGCTTCGTCCACCCTGTTGCTGTTCCCCAGCCGGTCCCAGCCTTCCACCCGGTTCCTGTAGCTGTCCCTCGCCCAATCCCGGTCCCGGTCCCACACCCTGTGGCAGTTCCTCGCCCGATCCCTGTTCCTGTTCCCCGCCCGGTTCCGGTTCCCATCCCGCACCCTGTGGCTGTGCCTCTTCCGATCCCACACCCTGTTGCCGTGCCCCGCCCTATTCCTGTGCCCCAGCCGGTTCCGGTTCCGCACCCAATCCCCGTCCCTGAGCCTGTTCCTCACCCAGTTCCAGTTCCAGTCGCCGCGCCAGTACCTGTGCCTGTACCTGCGCCTCACCCTGTTGTTGCTGCGCCGCCTCCTCCTCCTCCACACGCTCCTGTGGCTGCTCCGCCATACGACCCAGCTCCTCCGGCCGCCGGACCCCCGCCTCCCGCTCCTCCTCCGCCAGCTGCTGCTGGTGCTGATGCCGGTCCTCCAGCCCCCGGCCCCGTTGTCTAAGATGTTCCCCTTTTCTTGTGAGCACATCAACCTAACTACACATCTTGGTAACACAACTTTCAAACAGGCATTATAATTTATAATAACATATTGCACCATTACAAATAAGAGAAAGTATATGATGAAAGAGCACACAGCACACACAAAAATGTGTTGCATGAGCAGTCTTTCTTCAGAAAAGTCTTTATATAACGTACTGTGAAGCCAATTGTGCACGCACTCTCTCTCAGCAGATAAAGATCCATCCGGCTCCGTTCGTTGAGGGGTACCAGAACACCATTGTAGTATGAATATAGATAAAGAGGAAAAAGGGTAATAAGAAAAGAAATAGAAACTCAGACTCCCCCGAAACAGCCTTTAGAGCTTCTCGTAATCAAGCTTGGACTCGAGCTTCTTCGCATCTGCAACCTTGCGCACGGCCTTCATGAAGTCGTCCTGCACGACGTAGTCGCGCTCCTCGCGGATGGCAAACATGCCGGCCTCGGTGCAGACGTTGCGCAGGTCGGCGCCATTGAAGCCGTCGCTGAGCTTGACGATGGCCTCGTAGTCGATCTCGCCGTGCTTGGCGATGCCAGCGGCGTGGATCTTCAGGATCTCGGTCCGGCCTTGCTCGTTAGGCAGGGGGATCTCGATCTTCCGATCCAGACGACCGGGACGCAGCAGCGCCGGATCCAGGGTGTCGGGACGATTGGTGGCCATGATCATCTTGACCTTGCCAAGCGTGTCGAACCCGTCCATCTGGTTCAGCAGCTCCATCAGCGTGCGCTGGATCTCGCGGTCCGCCGACGTGCCCTCCGAGAACCGCCTGCCGCCAATTGCGTCGATCTCATCCATGAAGATGATGCACGGCTCGTGGTCCTTCGCATACCCAAACATCTCGCGCACGATACGCGAGCTCTCGCCAATGTACTTGTCGACGATCGCGCTGCTGACCACCTTCAGGAAATTGGTCTCCAGCGAGTTGGCAACGGCCTTGGCAAGCAGCGTCTTGCCGGTCCCGGGGGGCCCGTACAGGAGCACGCCCTTGGGCGGCTTGACGCCGACACGGAGGAACAGCTCGGGATTCATCAGCGGGAGCTCGATGACCTCGCGGAGCTCGCGGATCTGCTCCGCCAGCCCGCCGACGCCGGCAAACGACACGTCGTCGGGCTTCTCTGCGCTCATGTTGTACACGAGCGGATCAACTTCCCGTGGCAGCCGCCGCATAATCGTCAACGTCGTCATGTCAAGCGCAACTCGCGTCCCCTGCTTCAGGTGCTCCTTGTTCACCTTGTTGCGGCACCTTACCACGTACCGCGGCCCCATCGACGACTTTACTATGAACCGGTCCTCGTCCAGCTGCTTGAACACCTCGCCGATGTTCTGTCCCGCGCTCTGCAGCGCCTTCAGGTCGTCTTCCGACTTTTCGTAGTCCGCCTCGAATCTCTTTACGTTGCCGCGAGCTACTTGGTTTTCAATTACATGAAAAAAAGGAATTAGTTATGAAATCCATCTGGGTGGCTCAGATTAGCAGGGTTGCTAGCCAATGTTTTTGCGTATGTTGCTGCTCCATGCCCTCCCTTCTTGGCTCACCTTCTTTGACCTTGTCCTCCCACTCGCTGTGGTCAATGATTGTGCGGCGGTAGTTGGTCAACGCCCTAACGCGCTCGGGATCCATTCTGAGCGAGATGTATTGAAAACCAGTTAATGTTGAAAATTCTACAGAACTAGCAGCTTAAGACAAGAAAAATAGGGAGAAGGAATTGTTGCGTATGCCTTCTTTTTATGTTAATGTTAGAAATGGGCAAGTAGGAAAGTGAAAGCGAGAGAAACGTAATGGCTTTAGCTTCAACTTTTTGGGCTTGACAATTAATATCAATAACACACGTCACTGATCCCACGATCACGCAGATCAACCTGTGCCTGGATCTCCTTATTTTTTATATGCGTATTGAATCAACAGGAATAATATAATAAATGGGGAATCAACATAAACGCCCATTGCCGCGCTGACTCCTTCTTCTCACATATTTTGAACTAACGGCAAATTAAAAGCATCCTAACTTGTACAAATGCATCCAGCGATAGAATCCCTCGACATTCCCGAAGAGTTCCGCAACACCGAGCGCGAGTGGGCGGTATTCGAAGCACCGGCGCTTCAAAGCCAACAGCAACAGGAGGGTCGGCAGTACATGCCGGGAGAGCTGTACTTTTACGAGCGCACGATAGGGATCAGCACATGGTACCAGCCCATGGATCTAGTGGTACCCACTGCAACCGCCGCTGAAGGAGGAGGCAATAGCAGGGCCCAGACAACGCCCGTTTCTCTTCTTCTTGCCGCCGGACGCGAGTGGCAGCAACAGGAGAGACAGAGGAGAATGGAGAAGAGTAGACTGAAGGCCCGGCAGGACCGGCCCAGCAGCCAACGAGCCCTCGTGGGCGCGCCCAACTGGGTGGCGGTGGACACGGTGCAGGGGAGAACGTATTACCATAACAAGGGCACCGGCCAGTCGGTGTGGGAGAAACCGCGGGTGGATCGAGGCAGCAGCAGCACTGAGGAGCACGAGGCAAAAGCAGAGGAATCAGCGCCAGAAGAAGCACCACCGGGTACTGAGTTCAATGCGGAGGATGCCGAGTGGATGCTTGCGCAGATGAACGGCGATAACGAGGAGGAGGAAGAGGAGGAGGAGGAGGACACAGAGACTAACATCAACGATGGTGGCCCAGCGGTGGACTCGATGCCGCCTGCTTCCAAGGCTGAGCGCGAGCTCCAGTTCAAGCAGATGCTGGTGGACGCAGCGGTTGATCCGTTTGCATCGTGGGACACGCAGGCCCGCCGGTTCCAGCACGACAAGCGCGTTGCGTGGATCCCGACTGAGGCCGAGCGTCGCGACTTGTTCGACGAGGTTGCCGCTCAGACGCTGGAGAAGCGCAGGGAGGCCGACGCACAGACCACACAGAAACAAAAACAAAAGCAGACCGCACTGTCTCCTTTCGATGAGCTGCTGCTCGAGAAGGTGCATGGACGGATGGCGTTTGCGCGGTTCTGCCAGAAGAACCTGGAAGACCCGCGGTACCTGTCAGTCAAGACATCGCGCGAACGCGAGCGACGGTTCAAGGAGTTTGTAGACAAGACGTTTGGAAACGACTGATGTTGTCTGTTGTTAGATTGTTTGTTTGTTGATCTGGCAAATAAAGAGAATGAAGAGAAAAAGAAGCAGACTAAGAAAGCGAAAACCTAAGACACAATCTCGGTGACGACGCCGGTGCCAACAGTGCGACCGCCCTCGCGAATAGTGAAGCGCATGCCGTTCTCGATGGCTACAGCCGAGTGCAGCTCGCACTGCATGGTAACGTTATCGCCAGGCATGACCATCATGTTCTCGGGATCCTCGCCCTGCGGTCCGCGCAGATGCGTCAGCGTAGCTGTGACGTCGCAGGTGCGCACAAACAGCTGCGGACGGTAGTTGTCCGAGAAGGGCGTGTGGCGGCCGCCTTCCTCCTTGTTGAGGATATACAGCGACGCAATGAACTTGTTGTGCGCCTTGATGGTGCCCGGTGCAGCAAGCACTTGGCCACGCGTCATATCCTCGCGCTTGACTCCACGAAGCAGCGCTCCCATGTTGTCGCCAGCCTGGCCGCGGTCCAGCTGCTTGTGGAACATCTCGATTCCAGTCAGCGTGGTCTTTGTGGGAGCTCCGGTGCTGAATCCAACAATCTCCAGATCCTGGCCCTTTGCGATCTGTCCGCGCTCCACACGACCCGTCACCACGGTGCCGCGTCCGGCAATGGAGAAGATGTCCTCCACCGGCATCAGGAACGGCTTCTCCAAGTCGCGGATGGGCGTCGGGATCCACTCGTCAACAGCCGCCACCAGCTTCTGAATCGCCTCCACGCCAAGCTCCGGGTTGCGGCCCTCCAGCGCACACAGCGCAGATCCCACAATCACCGGCGACGCGTCGCCCTCGAAGCCGTAGTGCGTCAGCAGCTCACGCATCTCCATCTCCACCAGCTCAAGCAGATCCGTATCGTCCACGGCGTCCGCCTTGTTGATGAACACCACAAGCTTCTTGATGCCGACCTGCTTCGCCAGCAGCAGATGCTCGCGCGTCTGCGGCATCTGTCCGTCCGTCGCCGACACAACAATGATGGCGCCGTCCATCTGCGCTGCTCCCGTGATCATGTTCTTGATGTAATCGGCGTGACCGGGACAGTTATGCGCAACAACAAAGTCTGCAAGCAGCATCCGTCCGTCGCCGTCAACCTCGAATCCGCAGAACTCGCTGCTCTCCAGCGCCTCCACCGCAAACGCAACCGATGCAGACCACTTGCCGCCCTCCGGCGCCTTGCTAGTGCCGCTGACCGTCGGCAGTCCGTTTGCCTGCGTGCCGCCCAGACGCACAATGAGCTTCTCAGAGCCAGCCGCCTTCTCTTCCTCGCACACAATGCCCAGACTGCGCGCAATCCACACCAGATCGTCAACAACCGCCTGCTGGCCCGCCTCTCCGCGCAACTCGACCTCGAATGAGCCGCTCGCATCCACTGCTCCCGCAACCAGGGCACGGCGCACGGCAACCGACTGACGCCGAAGCGCTGCAATGCCCTTGGACCCCGCAACGCCCAGCTCCTCCAGCTTGGCTCCAAGCGCCGATGCTGCCTCCACGCCCATCTTGCCTGCAATGGCGCTGAGCTTGGCTGCTACTGCCGCCTCGCCTTCACCGCCAGCGACCCACGCACCAACAGCCCACGCAACCTCCTCCGCCGTTGCCTCGCCCACAGCAAAGTTGGTAGCACTGGCGCCAAACTCCAGCACGTCGGCGCGGTACATCAGCGTATTCTGGCGCACGCTCACGGGAAGCTCAAGGAACTGCTCGACGGTGGCCTCGAACGCGATAGGAGTCTTGTCAGCTGCCGCGTAGTATGCCTTGGCCTCCTCAGCGGTGGCAAGCTCCTTGCTCTGGCAGACAGGCAGTCCGTTATCGCCAAGCGCAAAGCTCACAACCGAGAACATGTCGCACTTTTCGTCCTCCCTGGGCGCAAGCACAGGCGAATCGATACGCAGACACAGGATATGGCCGCCGGTGCTTGTGAACCCTTCCCCTCCCTTCGAGCCATACGAGACGCGGTACATCAGCTTGGTCCCATTCCACGCCGACTGCACCACACGGTCGGATCCGTCGGGTCCCAGAAGCACATCGCCCTTGCGGATATCCGCCGCACGCACAGTGGCTCCCGAGGGTGTGGCAAACCTTACGTGTGGGCCGAAACAATCAACATGCGCATAATGGCGGTTTTTGGTCTCGTACTCCACGTGTGCTGTGGAAATAGTGATACCACGGGCCTTCTCCTCCGGCGCCTTGTCGATATCCGAGTAATCGCGGAACTTTGCTCCTCCGCCCTCGCTCAGCACCTTTGTTATCGCCGCCGTCAGCGTCGTCTTGCCGTGATCCACATGTCCGATCGTTCCCACATTGATGTGTGGCTTCGACCGATCGAATACTGCCGCGTCTGCGTATCCGCGTCTCTTTTCCAGGCTAAATCTCGCCACGTTGATCCGGCCACGATGGTTGTGCGCAATGGCAGGGCGCGAAAGTGAAGTCATCAGACGGCTGCTGGTCACCATCATTCCCATGCGCGTTGCCATTAGCGCTGCGCTGCTGTTACGCGCCACTGCGGCACGAGCAACCGTGGTGCGAAGCATTTTTGGGGCTTTTTAATCTAGACTAGTGCTTGGGTTTATATAAAACAAAGACAAGAGAATCTTTGTTGAATTTCAAGCAACTGATTATTGTTTTTTTCCTTTCCTTGCGAACTCGAGAGCAAAACACACAAAAAAAGACTAGATAAGGAGAAATGGAAAAGAAAAAATGGACCATCTCTCTTTTGATCCTTTGTTATTTACATATCTGCCGAACATTCTCTGCGCCTCAGTATTATTGTAAGCGCCTAATCTCTAGATTCTTGACGCTGAGTCTGACAGAAAAAAATTTGGGATCAGAGTTGGAATCGGACAGATAATCCAGGTGACTCGGCTCGGCTCCGTCTCTCGGGCCGATTTTTTTTTTATTTTCAAACTTAATGCTCTGTAATGCATCAAAAGCTTCATCAATGCGACAAGCTCCATGCATTGGAACCAGTGACTGTGTTGCTGAGCGTATCTTTGGCATGACAAACAGCCGCACATACATTATTTCTCTGCTTTATCGCGCATTCATCACTGAAATTGAGCTTTAGGCAACATGTTTTGCTGCTTACGAGCTACTGTCCAAAATACTCAAATAATCTCTACAGCCAAAAGGAGCTGCGAAAAAGAAATCTTTGGCTGGTGGAACCGGAACTTGTGAGTCAAGGCTTATTATCCGCCCCAACCAAAAAAAACCCATTTGAAAAAATGCTCGTAAGCAAACATAAAAAAACTCTTTCGTCGCAAAGATCATAGCTTTTCCCTGATTGTTATCACAGTTGATCATACAGAAATAAAATAAAATAAAAGTTCCGTGGTTGTGGATCATTTCCACTTTTATCTTCCTCTTCTATCCATTTCTCCCCCTCTTCTTTCCTACCTTGCGCTTGGTGTCTAAATACCTTTTTTTCATTTCTCTCCTTCTTGTTCTAATTTGCTTGATATTCTGCAACAATAATATAAGGAAATGTCGCCAGTCGGTAGCAGCGGAAAGAAGCACAGCGAGTCGGGAACCGCCCGGGTCTTGGGTTCGGGAGCCAGCGGGATCCTCGAGCTCTTCACCTTCCACCCGGTGGACACTGTGGCCAAGCGTCTTATGAGCAACACCGAGCGGATCTTTGGTGGGTCGCAAACCATGTCGCAGTCGCTGGGGAAGCTCAACCAGGTGGTTTTCCGTGAGGCCTCAGCCAAACCAACGCTATCCAAGTATTTCTCGCTCTTCCCGGGTCTCGGCTACGCTGCCGGATACAAGGTCGCTCAAAGGATATACAAGTTTGGCGGCCAGCCCGTTGTTCGCGACTACTTGGAACGTCACCACGGCCAATCGTTCACCCGCGCCTTTGGCGACCGCAACGGCAAGGCCATCATGCATGCGTCTGCTGGCTCATTGATCGGTATCGGCGAGGTTATGCTTCTGCCTCTTGATGTGCTCAAGATCAAGCGCCAAACTAACCCCGAGGCCTTCAAGGGGCGCGGATTGTTTAGGATCGTTGCTGACGAGGGAATGGCTCTTTATCGTGGTGCCGGATGGACCGTTGTGCGCAATGCTCCTGGCTCGTTTGCGCTCTTTGGTGGCTCTGCCTTTGTCAAGGAGTACATGTTTGGTCTCAAAGATTACAACACTGCATCGTTTATGCAGAACTTCTTTGCCTCGATCGGTGGTGCCGTGGCCTCGCTCACCGTGTCTGCTCCTATGGATGTCATCAAGACGCGTATCCAGGCTCGTTCCTTCGATAACCCCGAAAGCGGCATGTCTATTATTCGTAAGATGGTTCAGCAGGAAGGGTTCTCTTCCTTCTTCAAGGGTCTGACGCCCAAGCTCCTGGTTGTTGGTCCTAAGCTTGTCTTTGGATTCACGCTGGCCCAATGGTTCATCCCCACCTTTGATGCCATGCTTAAGGGCTCTTCGGCATCCTCCGATGTTACTGCTAGACAATAAAAAGCTTTTTTTTATTACGATTCCTTGTTCTTTTTTTCTACTGCACAATTATCAAGCTGGACACTTTTATACTGAGCGTTGTGAAAATATTTAGATGTCGAAATGTTTTGGATTTGCTTTTATTATCCAGAAAATGTGTTTTAACAGAAAGAAAAGGCAAACTGACTAGTAGTTGTCATATGTATCCACCAGCTTCATCCAGTCGTTGTTGCTGGTGATGTTGGCTTCAACGTCTGGTGCAAAGTTAAACTCGATCTCATATCCACCGGTCTTCGGATTCGCGGGCATTATATACACAACATCATTGAACGCATGAGGAGCATGGCGGACCATGCTTGGGATACCCGCTCCAAAATCAACACTGTAGTGGGCAAACCGCGACTGGTTGCTGAATATCAGCTTCCGGCTCCCCGTTGCCATGCCCAACACTTGTCTTGTAAAAATGTCAGGCTCGCTGGTTATTAGGTTCCCGACTTGACCAGCAAACCGTTCATTCATTGACGGGAGCGCTTCATGGATCTTGAGCGCCATTTCTGACAGAGTCTTGTCTGTAGGCCCTTGCTGGAGATGCTCATGTGTGAAAGGTATGCCTTTTCCTGAAACCATTACTCCCATATAATTCTTGGCGTCCGGATGGCTTATACGGGTACGCATATTTACAGGTATTAAAACAGCCAGACCTGGTGGTGGTGCTGGTTTGCTCAGGCCGCTGTTCTCCAGTGTTTTACGAACTGCCATGGGTATCGACTTGCTCCACCGCCGGTCAGCGCTCGCCCTCTCTTTTGCCTGTGCAACAACTACGGCTAGATACGACGCAATAACATCATTGATTGAGTATCTAACACCTTCAGGCGCGTAGGCCTGTACTCTGGCACGAAGTGCTTCCATTGTTTCTGAAGATACATGGAAAAAACTGCATTTGTGGCTGATTGTGTCGGATAGTGCCTTGAATACCCGTGCTCGCGTTTCAGGGGACACCCATGCGAGCCACCTGGTTACCAAGTTGCCGCCTGACTTTACTCCCAAAACAAAACTGTCCAAAGCGTCGGTGCTGCTTGAACTGATACTGTCGTGAATTGAGCGGTCGTGCACATACCGCCGTACTGGCAACGATGCACTGCTGGAGCCTTGTGGATCCTGCTGCAGCCATCTGGACATCTCGGACCAGCGGTTCATAAATTGCGTGTACCCGTACCCATCGGTAATGTAATGTGCAATGCTGGCATACACTAGCACTCCGCTATTTTCCTTGAACCTGATAATACGGATATGGGCTGGTTTGATTGGCCCTCCCACAAGTCCAGACGGAACTGGGACTCCGTACTCCCCACTCAGGTCAATTGGGAGCTTGCGAATGTTGTATCCAGACTTGCATAATGTCGAGTAGTCCAGCTCGCTGAACGAATCCGTGTAGACTGGCATGTTTAGGTTGTTTTTATCAATCTCGACATACAGACGGCTGCTGGCGTTGGATTTCAGAGTACCCGCAAGAATAGGAAACTCTTTCATTGCCATGTAAAAGGCCTGTTCCAGTATTTCTGCTGGTATAAAATCCTTTCCTGCGTCTTTGTCCTTGTTTTCGTACCAATAGCATATGGGAATAGACATAATTGAACCCTGATAGTCAAACCCATTAAGCCAAATGGTTTGCGAGTCGACAGTACTAGTAAATGCATCCATATTGACAGTCTGGAGGCCTTGTTTATAGGAAAATGGAAGTAGTGCAAAAATTAATATGAATATGCTAGACAGTGTGTTCACAAGAATAAAAGACAAAATATTCGTATTAATGCAAAATTCCACATCTTTTACATGATAGGAATATTTTACATGTATATCTGAAATAAAGACTTCAAGTCTTATAATGAACAGAAAGCGCCAAAAATATAGGAATTATGAGCATGCAGAAGCCAACCATGACGAAGCATTTAGGCTCAATTTAATTAAGACTATAGAGCTACTAATTCAAATATGAGGACGTTAAAATATTAAATTTGCTTCAAAAGACAGTCTACATGTAACTGTCGTACTTGTCAACCAGTCTCATCCAGTCTTTGTTGCAAACGAGATTGGCCTCTACGACCGGTTCCAGTTTAAACTCAAATATGTATCCGCCTGTAGCTGGGTTATCTGGCATTATAAATATGGCATCCCTAAACGAATGAGGCGCGTGCCGAACCATGTCAGGACTACCCGCTCCAAAGTCAATGCTATAGTGAGCAAATCTAGACTGGTTACTGACAACCAACTTGTTGCTGTTCTTTGCGTAACACCAAGTTGGCCACATGTAGCTGTCTGACTCCTTGTTTTGCAGATACCATACCTGGCCAAGATACTGCAAATCCACTGACGACATTGCCTGGTTTATTCTCAAGGCTAATTCAGACACCGCCTTGTCAACGGGTTCCTGCTGAACCTCATTCTGCGAAAACACGATACTTCTTCCCATCACCATGTTTCCCGTAAAGTCCATTGCATCGGGATTATTGACACGAGGACGAATATTCATATCAATTGTTGTAACCAGATCCCTGTGCTTGCCTAGCTTATTGCCTGAAAGCGCACGAACCGCCAACCGCAATGGTTTTTTCCACTTGTCCTCAAACGCCTTCTCTTTTGCCTGACCTATAACAATTGTTAGATATGCGCTGATAACGTCGTTGGCAGTGTACCGAATACCTTCCGGTGCGTGCGCTTGCACCCTGGCACGAAGATCATCCATTGTCTTTGCAGAAATGTGGAAAAAGCTGCATTTACGGCTGGTTTTGTTTGACATTAACTTGAAGAACCTTCCGCGCATTTCCGGCGATATACATGCCAGCCATCTTGAAAAGAGTGTTCTGGTAGCCAACCCCTCAAATGTCAACGCATCCAGATCATTGGCTTGTTTCAGACAATAGCTGTCGTGAATCGAACGATCAAACGTGTACTGGCGAACTGGTAGCTGCTCCACGCTATTGCCGCTTTGGGTTTGCTGCATCCATCTTGATATCTCAGCCCAGCGGCTTATAAATTGCGAGCACCCATACCCGTCAACAGCATAGTGCGCAACGCTGACAAATAAGAGCAGACCGCTGTTATTCTTGAACCTGAATACGTGAAAGTAGGCTGGCTTTATTCTTCCACCAATTGCTCTGGACGAGACAGGAACACCGTACTCCCCGCTCAGACTGACAGGAAGCTTGTGGATATTGAATCCAGATTCTTGCATGTCCGAATATTCCAAATTGCAGCAGGTGTCTGTATACACTGGCATGTTCAGATCATCCTTGTCCACCTTGATATACATACGATTGTTTGCGTCGGTCTTTAACTGGCCCGCAAGGATAGGAAACTCTTGCATTGCCCTGTAGAAGGATTTCTCGAGTACATCGGGTGGCATAAACGTACTCCATGAACTGCGTGTGCTGTTTTTGTACCAGTAGCACATTGATATGCTAAACGCAAAGAACCCAGCATCAACTCCATCCAAAGGAATGGTCTGCGAGCTGACAGAATTAACAAACGAGTCCATGACTTTAAAAGGAAAAAAGTAAAGAATAGTAAAAAAGCAATATCAATGAATAAACAAAAGTCGAATGTATTCTATTTTAAAAAGTTTGCCGGTCGAAAGACAAGTTTTATTATCTAACTAGAAGTAACGACGCAGAATGTCATGTCCTTATATGACATGCAGAGCTTTTCTTGCAACGTGTTTGTTGATTAAGTGAGTGCCAAATGTGAGGCTGACAATCGGTCTATTTTCTTGTTTTTTGTGTCTTCAAAACATGTGTTCCGCAACAGATGCATTTGTGCAACCTAGAATGGAAATCCAACATTTCTTTATTTCAAAAGTGCAGCAGGTTTAATAAAACAGACAAACAAAAAAACTACATGTAGTTGTCGTATCTGTCCACCAGCTTCATCCAACGGCTGTCGCGAATAATATTCGCTTCAATTTTAGGCGCAATTTTAAACTCAATCAGATAGCCTCCTGTTTCTGGGTGAACTGGCATCACGTACACAGTATCCGTAAACGCGTGAGGTGCATGGCGAACAATCTTTGGAATGCCAGCGCCAAAATCAACACCGTAGTGGTCAAATCTCGACTGGTTGGTCATTACCAGTTTGTTTCTTTCCCATGCATATCCAACCAAGGACCACATGAAACCATCTGGCTCCTTGTTTTGCAGGAATCCGAACTGACCGATGACCTGTTCATTCACAGATGAAATGACTTGGTGTACCTTGAGCGCCAAATCTGACAATGCCTTATCGGTAAGCTCTTGCTTGAATTCGTCCTGTGAATACGTTTTACTCTTTCCAAAGTACAAATTACCTACGTATTTTTCACAATCAGGATGGTTTAGACGAGAACGGGCACTTGTGGCGGTAGTAGATATCAGCTCCTTGGGCTTGCCTATTCTATTTCCAGATAGCTTGCGAATTGCCAGAAACGCTGCTGACTTTTTCCACCAGCCAGTGTTTGCCTTTTCCTTTGCCTGGCCAACAACAATAATTAGATACGCGGTAAGAACGTCGTTGATTGAAAGTCGGACGCCGCTTGGAGCATATTTCTGCACTCTGGCACGCAGATCTTCCATAGTCTTGGCGGAGATATAGAAAAAGCTGCACGTATGGGCAATTCCAACGGATATTGCCTTAAATACTCTTAGGCGTGAACTTGGGGATAGCCACATTAGCCATTTGGTCAAGGCATTTCTTGTAGTCAATGCATCAATTACTCCCGGCTCCAGCGCATCTGTTTTATCTAAACAATAGTCGTTGTGGATTGAACGGTCATAAAGGAACTGGCGTACTGGGAACGGTGAGGCTTTAGCATCCTGAGATTGCAGCATCCACCTTGATATTTCTGCCCAGCGATTCATAATCTGTGTATATCCGTGTCCGTCAACAATACCATGCGCAATGCTTGCATACACAAGAACACCGCTGTTGTTCCTAAACCTGATTATACGAATACGAGCTAGTTTGATTTGACCTCCGATTAGCCCCGGCGGAGCAGGAACACCAAAATCCTTGCGCAAGTCCATCGGGAGCTTATAGACATTAAATCCATTTTTGACCATGGTTGAATAATCCATATCACAGCAAACATCCGTGTATATTGGCATGTTTAGGTTGTCTTTATCGATTTTGACATACATACGGCTTGTTGAGTCGGTTTCTATGTGCCCGGCAAGAATAGGAATCTCCTCCATTGTCTTGTAAAATGCACACTCCAGTGTCTCTGCTGGCGCAAAAAAGCTGTCAGAATTGCGGTTGTCGTTTTCGTACCAGTAGCAGATAGACACGCAATGTGCTAAATTCGAGTTATCCATGCCATCCAGGTAGATGGTCTGCGGGACAACAGAGCTGACAAAAGAATCCATAGCTAAGACAAAAAAAACCAAAATTTATTATAGGAAAAAAGGAAGCTTGAATGTTTGTGCTTAAACGTAAGCTTTGCTGTAATAATGAACTAATGAAAAGAACTAGTATAAAATACTTTAGTAACAAAAGA
This sequence comes from Coemansia sp. Benny D160-2, assembly GCA_027595805.1. NCBI lineage: Eukaryota > Fungi > Kickxellomycota > Kickxellomycetes > Kickxellales > Kickxellaceae > Coemansia > Coemansia sp. Benny D160-2. The sequence goes on along the minus strand of JANBOK010000168.1, from coordinate 9,426 downwards.
AAAAGAGGACGGCCGCATGCTTTGCCGTTTTATAGCTCCTTGTTTTTTATTTTGACAACCACCAAAAAAGTTTTATTATGTAAACATTAAAGCTAAAGCAAAATCTGCAGCATATGCTAGTTTTTCTTCCTCTAAATTGCGACTTTCTTGCAGATCAACACCTCTTAGCAATCTGTTAATGCGACCTTCAAGATGCGCATGTATGCAGTGGTTGTTTGTTTCTTGTTTATCCACTTTTTTACTGGTGCATTTGTGTCACTTGTAGTGAAAATCCAGCTAGTACTTTTTCTAGTTTGTTTCTGTCATTTCCGATTTCAACGCAACACCTGGTTTCTGTGTATGTTGCAGTTGCGGTGGATAAGACTGTGTTGACGTTTCTTTTCTATATTTGTGTCAATTCTTTGTATTGCATGTATAGTCACTAGTTTCCGATACATGTAGTATCCAATAAAAATGCCACCAAAAAGAGCAATTAGAAATGCCATATTTTTTTACTTTATTATAAAACAAACAACCAGTTAGGCCTCCAATTTGTTGGATTGTCAACTACTAAAGAATTGGATATAAAGTCAGTGTTATCGTCGAGTATCAGGCGAGCAGAGTGTTTAAAAAGTAAACCGTGGTGTGTAATGTTGAAAATACGTTATAACTTGGGTTTTGACACTACCTGGACAAACGTATTGCATGTACACCATTTGCATCTTTTTGGTGGGGTTTGGCCTTTTTGATCTGCAATAATATCACAAGCAACACATTTGTGCTCAATTTCAGTTGGCGTTTCTTGAGTGCTCATAAAGATAGTAGTTTAATCTAACAAACGGTAGCTCTTGTGGTATTGAAACTGTTGAATAGTGCGTGTGTTATAATAAAAGAATTTATTTTGCCAACGAGCGAGATAACCATTTGCTTTTATATGGCAATATTTTGTTAATTAACACAGTGCCTATCTGCGTCTGTAAATTGTCCATTTTAGCACACTCCAGTCAGTACACATTGCGCAAGTGTAAATCAAGTGACCTTGAACAGGGCCTTTTCTGGCAATATGTTGGTTTTCTCACTCTAATATGAGCCTTGTAAGGCAAGTGAATGGGTTTGTCTGCTTTAGTCATGCGGCTTCCTTTTCTTTGTCTAATATTTGTTATCAGCCCCCCAATGCCGACTTGAGCTTGCTAATTAATTGCACACATGTTTCACAAATATTAATAAGATATCAAAGTCTCATTATCAGATATCCGAGCACCAGACATGTGTTATCAAGGAAAACCGCAACAAAATTTAATTATACAATTCAATGTAGTTTGCAATATGATTCCACAACTAAGTAAGCTCAAAATTAATAAGATAATACGTTCAAATGAATGTACAATACATGATTGCAACATGGGCAAGTCCTGGGTTCAACCTTTGGAAGCAACTAAGTATTGCCATTTTCTTTATTAATTTGGGTTAGAAAAGTCTCAGAAAGCACATTTTTTACGCTTAGTTTACAAGTGGTGCCTCCCATTCTATTTTCCGTTTTCTTGCTCTTTTCTTGCTAGCTTTTTCTTTTTATAAAATTCTAGTACTGAAAGTGAGGATTCGGTACATTCGACATAGAAAAATAATTGAATGATTAAAAACCAATTAGCAAAAAAAAATGACTTTCTAGATGCGCGCTTTTTACTAACAGTGGGCGTGGGTAGTCGCTTGTCTGCTTACCGCTTTGTTTAATATATATGCGTTACTGTAAGTAAAAGGTTAGAAAGTTTTTTGTTTCTAATATTTTTACAGCCATGTTTCAGTTGCTATCAACAATTATTGCACTGCCTGTTGCTATTTAAAATAACAACTAACTTTGAGAACCTTTGCCAATAATTTGGAGTTGATTCTCTTATGCTTTTGTCACTTTTTTATTGCCCGTATGACTATTATACTTGGTACATGTGGTGTTCAATAACGAAGCAACTAAAATACTCAATAAACAATACTTTGTTTCTTATTTTATTCAATACCAAGCAACTAGGTAGTCCTATAAAATTTCTAGATTGTCGGCCAACGTAATATTGAATATTGAATCAATAATATCTTCAAGTGTCAGGCTAGCCAAGCGTTAAGAAAGAAAGCCGGAGTATATAATGTTTTTACAACACTATAGCGCACTGCCACACCATTTGCACTTTGCTGGCTTTTGGCCTCCTACCTCTTCTGTTTTTCCCAGACAAGAGGTACATCTGTATTCTTTTTTAGGTTGAGGTTTTGAGTCACTCATGATAATGGCAATCTAATCTAGCTAAAAGATAAATCTTGTGGCAACGATATCAATGAATAGTGAATGGTTGATGAATAGATATTTTTTATTCTGACAGCAGACAAGAAAACAGCCTGCTTTTATATGGCAATATGGCAATATGTCGTAAATTGCCAAAGCGCTTATTAAGTTTAATTTCATAGAGATAACTGTTTGTAAATTGCCAATTTTCAGCACATTCCTGTCAGTAAAGAATGTTAATGCCGAAATCTGGTGACTTCAAACCATGTTTTATTAAAAAATTATTCTCTTACTATTGTAACAGCCTTATAAAGTAGGTGAATAGCTTTATTCACTTTAATTAAATTGAGTATCGTTTATATTATTTTGGTGATACTTCCCCAATATTGGGCTTGCATTTAGCTAATTAGAAATTGTGCACTTGCCCCCAAATATTAATGAAATGCAAAAATCTCATTAAATATTTCAGTATCAAAGGAGGCATTCTATCAAAGAAATTCACAAAAGAATTTAATCAGTTATTTTTATTGCTTATACGGCTATTATATTTGACAATTGTAGTTTTCAATTAAATTTCCACCAAAAATGCAACCAACAATGCTTTATTTCACTTTTCTATAACAAGAAACTAGATGGAACTACAAAGTTCTAGATTGTCGACAAACTTTAAATTGAATATGAAGTCAATGCTACTGTCAAGTATTAAGCTAACAGAGTTAGAAATGTGAATTGGAATGTATAATGATGTAAAAACATTATAGCTTAATTACCTGATTAGTCTTCTTTAAAACTAAAGCCGCACCATTTACAATATTCTGGTTCAACACCATCTTTTACTTCTATGATACCTATACAATTTGTACACTTGTACTTGTTTTTTGAAATTTTAGTACTCATGATGCTGGTAATCGAATTTAACTAAATGGTAGACCTTGTGGTATTGATATTGATGAATGGGAGGATAATTGCTGGATGAATAATTTTTTCCGACGGCAGGCAAGAAAACTGCCTGCTTTTATATGAAAATATATTGTTAATTGGCACAGAGCGTATCTACGTTTTTCATAATAGAAAATTTGTAATTTCTGTAAATTGGCTATCCCAACACATCTCAGTAAGGAAAGACTGTTCATGTTGAAATCTACTTGCTGTAGAGTGTGTTTTGTCAAGCAAAAAACAGTACTACCTTTTCACACTTAAAACAGTCTTGTAGAATAAGTGAATGGCATTGTTCATTTTCGTAATTTGGGGGTTCGTTCAGGTTTTTATCTTATGTCTTGACCCACGTTCATTGATGTTTGGGCTTGCTTTGACATAAGAAACTGTGCAATTGTCATTATATAGTAATGTAATATTGAAATGCCATTAGATATTCCAGTATGAAATGAGACATGAGACATGATATCAGCTAATAGACCACAGTAAAACTTTAGTGATCAGCCCAATCGAATTTACAATGAAGAATTTTACAAACATTCTAGCTTGGAAATTTTAAACTACACTATGCAATAATCATTAGTGTCAAGCTTCTCGGATTTCTATTTCTCACAACAGCAGTAAAATGGCATAATGAAATGATAATATAATATCTTACTTTCTCGGCTTCTTCATGTGCGACCCATGCAAACAACAACAAGGTGCAACCGAGCGACGTGTCCCAGGATGCATGGAATCCTCTTCTTTGCTTAACGACAACGCGCCACGTGGAGTCAGCCACCCAGCCCACCGCGCCAGGCCGGTTTTGGCAAGAAAGGCAGTAGGCGGTGCGGGATGTATAGCAGCAACCTCGTGCAGGGCAATGAGGCCGGATTTCGGATCAATTCGGTATCTGAATTCGCCCTCGTATCTGGATTCATGACCGCCGATTATCTCGGTGTGTCTGGGCAACCCCTCAAACACCCAGCGAACAAACACATCGTACGTCTTGTTATTGTTGCTATGTATTTCAGACAACCGTCTGTTGTTGTGGTCTGGTTCCTCCTCCCTTCCTTGTGAGTCTCCCCCGGGCTGTCTATTTGGAGAATGGTCAGTACCATTGCTGGAATCGCGATTATTATCGTTGTTGTTCGGATACCCGTCTACGATGGGAATCTGGCGAATACTCAGAATGGTGAGCGATGGGTGGGTAAAGTACGTGTTCATTGCTATTCTAAGCACCTTTGCAACCCCAATGTACTGAGGCTTTCCCGAAATGTTCAACCCAGAATGTGTGGGTTCAGAAAAAATAATCTTGTCCGAGTAAATACCGCCATCGATGCCTCTTTCGAAAAAACCTTCGAGCTGGGTCGGTAGCTCCATCATCACTCTGCCAAGCGTTGTAATATAGTCCTCCTTTTCCTCAGTGTCTTCAGACTTGGATGAAGATGGCAATGGCTTTCGTTTCTTTCCTTCCTCCATCTCACGCCTCGCGTTCTCAAGTGCCTGCTCCACGGATCTATTCCACTCGTCCTCGCTCTCCTTGGTCCCATCCTCCTTGCCTTTACTCACGTCATTATGGTCTTTGTTTTTGTCTGGCGCTGGAGCACCTTGGGTACTGCCAGGTGTGGGGTTTTCGTCTTTGCGCAGCTCGCACTGTAGCTTCTGCGCAGAAAAGAGCCTGCGGGATTCCCTGATCGCCCGTAGCAACCGCCTGCGTGTCTCGATATTGCCACATAGACCAAGGCAATTAAAAAGCGGCTGGACGGTATCTGTGCATTGCAAAGACAGACGGCGTCTGCACGCAATTCTGCTTGCCACTCTCAACGCGCTCGACGCCATTCTCTCCCCCAAAGATTAGACTGAATTGCAAAAAGAGGAGAACCAAACCCGTTTGGAAATAAACAAAGCAGAAGAAAATATAGCAAAACAATGAATGACGACGCTTGTAAAGAAATAGAAAGAAAGAGAAAAAAGATATCTTTCAGGTCATAAGCGAAAACAAAAAAGAGAAATATTAATTTGATCTTTATCAGAAGAACAAGGACAAGATAAAGGATGAGGGGGGAGAGAAAGAGAATTGACGTTTGTTCATTTGATGGTCGTTTTGCGGGAGCTGTTGAGCTCAATGTGCTTGTATCCAAGGGAGAAGAGAACAAGGAGAACGGAGAACGGAAGCAGGGCAAAGAATGAGAGCCGCGTGGCCTTTGCGTAGATAGAGACAACGGTGGCACGCAGCTCTTCGGGAACGGTAGGTGAGTAGATAAAGGACTGGTTTTCAGCAATACGCACGATAGTAAAGATGGTCCGTGGATCGGCCAAGGCGACGCGTGTAAGCCCCTGGCGGATGACGCTGTGCATAATGGAGCTCAGAATTGCCACGCAGAGAATGGCGCCCAGCGACCGCAGAAAGGCGCACAGCGTGGTGGCAGCCGCCATGTCGTGGCCGTCGACTGCAGCCTGCGCAGCCATCATAATGGGCTGGATCGAGGCGCCCGCGCCAAGCCCGCACAGGAACAGAATTCCAGCCAGCAGCTTGCCAGACGAATGCTGATCCAGAAGAACAAGCAGTCCGTTGCCGGTGCATAGCAGAACGGTGCCAAGCACAATCAGTCGCCGGTACCTGCCGGTGCGCGTCATCACAAACCCACCAGCAACCGACGTCACCACCGAACCAGCAGTGAAGGGCAGCAACTGCATTCCGGCAGAGATTGCGCTTGCACCGCGCACAAGCAGCGCCCACTGCGGCACAAACACGATGGGTCCGTATCCGGCGGCGCCAAAGAACAGATGGCCCAGCGCAGAAAGCACAACGTTGCGCTTAGCAAGCAGATGTGAAGGGACAATGGGCTCGCGGGGTACCTTCCACTCAACGCACATAAAGACAACAAGCACCAGAGCCCCGCCCACCACGCATCCGAGAACAAGCGGCGACGTCCAAGTGTGCTCGCGCCCGCCCCACGACAGCCCAAGCAGCATCGGCGTTGTGCCGGCAATAAATAGAAGCGCACCGAGCACATCGATTCTGCGCGCCTTCTCGCGGACGGATCCGGAAGGGCGAGGTAGTCGCATAAACAGAAGCACCAGCACCAGCGCTACGGCGCAGAACGGAAGGTTGATCCAGAAGATCACGCGCCAGTCGGACCGCTGCACGATCAGACCGCCCAGGATAGGCGCCACAGCCGACGCCAGTCCCCACGTACATGTGAAGATGCCAATGTACTTGCCGCGCTCGCGCTCACTGAGCACATCGGCCACCACAACGAATATCAGACCCATGATGCCGCCGCCGCCCAGGCCCTGCACTGCTCTGCTGCCAATCAGCATCTCCATCGACCGCGACATCGCGCATAGCACAGACCCCGCTACAAACAGCACAACAGACACCACAATCGCCTCTGCGCGACCCACGATGTCGCTGAACTTGCCAAAGATCGGCTGCACCGCCGTTGCCGCCAGCATGTACGACGTGATTGTCCACTCAGCGCGGGTGAGCGCGTTGAAACTGTTGGCTATCTCCACATACACTGTTGCGATGATCGTCAGGTCAAGTGCTGCAATAAACAGCAGCGCATCCAGTCCCGCTAGCGCCAGATACAGCCGCTTCCCCCGAAGCAGCTGTCTTGCTGGTGGCTTTTCTTGCTCCTCCAACTCCTCTTCCTCAATCTCCCCCTTGCTGCTGTCCTCGCTTCCGATGAGCAGCGTGTCCTCGCGCTCGATGATATCTGTGCCGTCCTTTTTGATTATACGCCCAAACGGCCGTCGCAAGTTTTGTGTCGGTATGTTTGTATCCATTGAGCAGTCGCTATTAAAGTCGTACATGTCGCTCTTTTCGCCAGACGCTGCTGCTGGCTTCACCGCCATCCTGTTGCCTATTATCTATGAGTTGATGCCGTGGATAGGATTTAAAGCAGTATCTCCTTGGGTTTGGCCGCTGTTATTACAATGCGCTTTTCAGATAGAAATAATACGAGTGTGCAAAATATCAAGCTTCAAAAGTATTTGGCCGGAAAAATAATCTTTTTTCCTTTTGAAGAAAAGCACACAATATATTTCTTGCGCGTGTTGCATAAGAGGTAGGTGACATGGCAGAACATGTTTGAGAAGGAAAAGAAGGAAATAAAGAAAAGTGAATGTTACTATTCGGAATATCTAACCGCGCATACAGGTAGCTAGTATAAGAATACTACCTAGCATTTATTCATCCACTCACTCCCTATTTTTATTATGCTGGGTTTCATTGCTTGAACTCTTATAAATTTCCTTTTCACAATATAGTAGAAATCTACTGTCCTCCTTTAAGCTGGGAAAAGTTTATATTCCATATACCAGTCAACGGGTGCAATTGATGGCGTGCATTGAGTCCAAGCAAGCAAGCGTAAATGCTAGCCAGCGTTATGAATGTATGATGAGTTAAAATATGGCGCTAATTATATATAAAACAAGAAACAAGCATTAATAGCAATAGAGAAAAGAGAAAAGGAGTGATCTCTACTTTATTGTCTTTTTTCTGCGCTGGTTGAGCTTGACCTGCGTAAACAGCAGCGTTGACAGGACAAGCAGGCCGGAGAAAGGGATCAGCGCAAGAAAGACCTTGTTAAGTGCCTCCTGGAACATATTGATCAGCCCTTTCATCAGGTCCGGCGGCAGCGAACTGCCTTTCTTGCCCAGAATCGACTGGTCATCGAGAGAGTCGCGGATGATCAGCGCGTACTGCGGGTACTTTTCAACAAGCGCCGCAGCCTCGGTGCGCAATCGGTTGTTGAAGACCGAAGAGAGAACAGAGAGACCCAGAATTCCGCCCAGCGTTCGCGTGAATATCACAAGCGTTGTGGTTGCCGCCATATCCAATCCTTTCACCGCACACTGTGCTGCAATGATCATTGTCTGCACTCCGAGTCCCAATCCAAGACCTGTGATAACCAGGAACCCCAATCGCTGAGCGTTGCTGCTGTTTTCGTCCAGCAAGAGAAGAAGCGAGTTCCCAACAGCCATCAGCACGCCACACGCCCAGATCAGCTCCAGATACCGTCCGATACGCGCAATGTAGATTCCGGCAAACGTGGCGGAGATAACCATACCCAGCACAAGCGGCAGCAGATGGAGGCCACTGGATATCTCGCTCGCGCGCTTAACAGACAGCTCCCACTGCGGAATGAACATCATTGGCGAGTAGACGCATGCGCCCAGACATAGACTCCCAATGGCCGAGGCCGTGACGTTGCGAATTCGAAAAAGACGCAGCGACATAATCGGCTCCACCGCCACCTTCCATTCAACAATCACAAACAATACACCAACAACTACGCTGGCACATATTGTTCCAAGCACTCTCCCTGACACCCACTTGAACCCTTGTCCGCCCCACGCAAACGCAATGATCAAGGGGATTATAAATGCTTGGAACACAAGCGACCCGAGAATGTCCATCCGCCTGAACTTTTCGCGTGCCGTGCCTGCTGGTTTGGGCACAACGTTGAGCGATAGAAACAGCATGATCAAGGGTGGTATGCTTACTGGCAGGTTGATCCAGAATATGATCCGCCAACTGGCATTCTCCACGATGGCACCGCCCATTACGGGTCCCACGGCCGATGCTATCCCCCATGTTGATGCCAGAATTCCAGTGTATTTTCCGCGATCCCTCTCTGTTGTTACGTCGCTTAGCACAATACTCACCATCGTCATGAGCCCGCCGCCTCCAACCCCCTGAATCGCCCTGCTTGCTATCAGCATCCCCAGCGACTGTGACACTGCACACAGTATTGACCCAATACAGAAGATGGCCGTTGCTGTGGCAATTCCCCAAAACCGTCCCAAAATGTCGCTGAGCTTTCCGTAAAGCGGCTGCACCGCTGTGTTTGAGAGCAAGTAGCTTGTGATAATCCAGATCCCGTTTGACAGGTTCTTGTACTCGTTCGATATGTCAATGTACACGGTTGCCAGAATTGTTGTCTCTAGTGCCGATACAAAGTAGAGAAGGCTGAGACCTACTAGAATCACGTATAAGCGTGTCTTTGAAATTGACTCCTTGTTGTAGCTTTGGCTTCCACCACTTCCTTCGGTGTTGCTGCTTGGACTTACACTGGCTGTCTCCAATGATTTTTCGTCCTTTTCGGCTCCTTTGCTCTTGGTAAGGGGTTCCTCAGTGATTTCATTGCTTTGAGCTGAGCTGTTATCATTAACGCTTTCTACGCTCTTGTTCTCGTTTTTGCTGATAGTCGACATTGTGTCTTACTACTTCTTTTGTGTGTGTGTGTGTG
>JANBOK010000167.1:0-23370 GCA_027595805.1 Coemansia sp. Benny D160-2 | reverse complement strand
ACGTAAAGGAGACTGGCGCAGAACATTTGCGGGTAGGTCTCTTTGATAATTGCCAGCAGGTTCTTGATAAAGGCCATATCAACGTTCTCCATCTTGAAACCTGTAAAGTCATACAGAAGCATGGCCCACTCGCCATGTTCACGAGCAAGCCAAGCAATGTTTTCCAGACAGAACGCAGCAAATCTCTCGACGTCGCCGTCGCTGCGCTCGCTGGGCTTGTTCAGTCGGATGCGCACAACAACTACCGGGTACCCGAACTTGTCGAACCCCTTGGTCAACGTCAGACCCTTCTCCATCATCCTGTTGTTCTGTTCCAGATCGCCATACCACATGAGCTTGTCAATGGCCTGCGTTGCTCGCCAGTTGACCGAAAAAACCAGCCGCTCAAACGCCTGGGTTTCATCCCACAGCGTTGCGCGTAGGAAGTTCAGCAGGTACGAATCGGGGTTCCCGTGCAGCATGCACGCCTGCCAGAAGACGTGAGAAAAGTACCGGACATTGTGGTCGCTCTGGAACAGCGGTCTAAAGCCCATTGGCACGGTCAGATCGCGGTTGCCTTGCAGATAAAGCCTGTCGCGCACGGTTTGAGACTTTGGGTTGTCGGCCAACTCCTTGTTCTCCTTGTACCACTTGTCAATAGCCTCAGGTGTATCAGGCAATGATTCCGTGGACACAAAGGCTGTCTGCTTAACGAGATTGCAGGAAACCTTGAGCGGCTTGTCGGCCATCTTGTCAATATGTGCCAGGATCTTGGTCCACAGGTTCCTTAGTGCATTCTCCTGCTCATGAGTCAGGTTGCCGACGGTGCCATTGGTGGGCTTTTCTCCTTTCTGGTAGATCTCTTGGGCATCAGGAATGTCGACTGCAGACATTGTGTAATGCTTGTCTGTTTGCTATGGTAACAAAATATCGGTATAAAGATAACTAGAGATTGAGCTGGATTAGAGTACAATAATCGAGGGATGCTATTATCTGTTATTATCTACATTTCAAAAGAGAAACTGTAATATTATTATATCTGTCCAGCGCCCTACCTGTTGGCTTTGCTGATTTTAACCAGTATAATAATTACCCACCCGAAATCGTGAGTACAAGTCTGAAAAGAAATAATAATAAGGAAGCAAAGGAAAGAGAGTGAAAAAGGATTGAGATAATAGCCATCCCTAGTTCAATATAACCTACTTTTTTATTTCTGTGCACGACAACCAAATTTTCCCATTGCTACTAGGTCTGTGAAGGAACTGGCAAAAGCAGTAACATGTGATAAAGCAATGTAAGAGTATATGAGTGAGCAGACAAGCAAGCACCCTAGCAAGAGCTGGATTGTCTGAGGAAAAGAGGGATTTTATAACCTTTTCATTCATATAGCAATTTTCCTATTTTGGTCATATTATTTTTATAAGGCGGAAATATATGCGGGAATCGCGGAGAAGCCGCAGATACAATTTCGCACTGACCATTTTGTTCTGGATGATCTTCCCGGTGCTTCACAATACATACTCTCATTCGTCTGGATGCTCACATCCTTCATAAGCAGAGCTACAATTTCAACAATTTACACTTTACACCGCGTTTTCTGTAGCTGCGATCTATATGAATACATACTTCTTTAATCGTTAATTTTCAATATTTTCCGCTTTTGACTTGTAAACAACAAAAAAAGGCACCACTGTACACAAAGATCTTTTTGGACAGGTACATTACGTCATTTCTGCTCGTGCGGAGTTTCATTTTACGGGGCTTTGTAATATTCTGGATGACTGGAGAAGATCGGTGTTTCATTTATACGAAGTAAAAGTTACAAAGATTGGGGAAGTGCGGCATGTGAACATTTCTACTACCATGAGGTGTAGTCTCCTAATTGTAGCTTACTCCGACATTATATGGTAAATGCAAATAGAAAGCAAAAAGAATCACGCAACATGCCACATGTACCATTTGTTTTTCGTTAGGAGCAAAGTAAATGGGTTTTACATCGCTTTGTAAAAAAACGAAATGTTGCATAAAGTCAAGCATGTGCCAGCTAACAATTTTGTTGAAAAGCAACAGAATGTACCCCCTTTAGTATTTCCAAGTATAATAGAATAAAGTGGTGATGTCTTTCTTGGTTGTTTTATTATAGGGGTTTTCTGTTTAATATAATAGTATCATACAAAGGAGTGCAAAATAAGTGACACGCATACATGTGCAAAGCAAAGTCATTGTATAGACAGGATAATACTGCGTATATCTCTACTACACTATTGTTACAAAAGAGAAAGGGTTTCAAGAGGTCAACCATCTTATTGCATCAAATGGATGTGTTCAATTGAAGCAATATAAAAACAGACCAATCCTCCCTCACCACCATCTCCAACACTATCATTATCACTAGCAACAGCAACAATATATTATTCTAACCAAGCCAATAAAATAGCATATATTTTAACCAAACGCCATTATAAGCAAACATGTCTTCAGAATCAACAGGAAGCTCGTCCAATAACAGTAATAAAAAGGATAACACCCTCTATTGCCAAGTATGTGCAAAATACAATAATGGCAAACTCATAAAAATGACTCCAAAACATTCTAAGCATGACAAAAATGGCAAACCAACTGGAGACCAGTCCACTACTAAAAATGAAAATGCAAAAACAAAGAAAAATGTTAAGAAAATTAAAGTCGACTAAAGAGTTAACAAACACAACACCGGATTGGTGCTATTAGATGAACAGCATATCATCAGGAATGGCATCAACAACATTGCTTATACAGTTGAGTTTATCTTGTTTAATACACTTGGACAAACCTAAATGTTATAAATTCAGAAATATATCCTGCAATAGAGAAAATTAAGAGTTCAATATTTTTGTTTTATGTAATACATCACCTAGAAAAATTGACAGTTGTCGATGCTGCAAACATCTTAATCTTACTAGCTTTTATTACCATTTTTATTACACTGACAATAAAAATGATTATTCTCCAGTTTACTCTGACATCTACTTTGGTAATGTGATTGTTTTCTTCAGTTGTCATTAAACTATTCTGCTTGATTTTATGCTTTTGCGTATTGTGGCACAAAGCTGCTACTAAATTTCTGCAGTGTCAAAAAGAATGACATTTAAGAGACACAAACCAAAAAATAGTATCTTGAATTAGCAATAAAAAATTTATTCCTGGAAAAGAATTCAGAGGCAACTGGATACTAAGAAAGGAATAATATTACTATGCTTGCCTACTACAACATGGTTCAGGTGTGGAAGGCACTCAAAGTGCTAATAAATTGTGCACACTAGATAGATGCAAGTGTGCAATATATATTAAATAATATTAATGAATGTAATAGAGGTTCCATAGCACATTGTCTGTGCAGCAAGGCAGATTAAATATAACATTTATATTTCTTTACTACTGTTTTTTACATGTCTAAAGTTATAGAATACCTTTTATTGAAGTCTGTAAAACGTTAGAATTTTAATTTCTATCTAATACTAGAAGCAAGACTGTAAGCAAGGGTGGACTGCATTGTAATTTATAAGTGATTTGTAATAAAAGTTTTGTTTGAATCTGTGAAAAACTATTGAAAGCAGTCTAAGAAAAGATATTGCTTTATTTTCATGGTCCAGTGACTCTGTTTTAATTAGTAATCGTTGCCTATTGTATTTCTATTGATACAACCAAACATCCCTATTACGACCTTTTGCTGCTACATAACAAACTGGACAAACATATTAATTAAGACAGATATATCAACTAAGCTGGAATCGGATGACTTGGATTACACGGATTACATTGTATAATTCTTTAATCCCTAATTTTTCAATTTCTTTATTGTTGACTTCTGTGTAACAAAAAGCATTACTGTACAGAAATATCTTTTTGAAAAGACCGCAATTACGTCAGTTTTATTCGTGCCAAATTTTATATTACAATGCTTTATAATATTTTGGATGGGGCGGAAGAGATCGGTGCTTCCTTTACATTTAATATGTTTCAAAATGTCGGAGAATAAAATATAAATGAACAAACAACTGCGGTTATTGCTTTCAAAGATTAGGGATGTGAAGCATGTGGATTTCTATTGCTATGAAATGTAATCTTTTTATTGTATCTTGCTTTTATCATTAAATGCTAAATAAAAAGAAAGACAAAAAGAAAAACAATCTATCTTTTTTCATATTGGGAAATGAATTATGTAAAAAGCACTACATGTATCATTTGTTTTGTCATCAGAAGCAGAGCAAATGGATTTTACATGGCTTTGTAAAAAACAAAAGGTCGCATAAATTCAAACATATGCAAACTAACAATTATGTTGAAAACAAGGGGTGCTCCCCAAATATTTCTAAACATGATAGCAAAAAGAGATGCTGTCTTTATTGGCCGTTTTTATTATATATTTTTTGTTTAATGTACAAATAACATACAAAGAAGTGCAGATAAGTGGCATGTATACATGTGCAAAGTAAAGTCATTGTACAGACAGTACAACACTACTTGTGTCACCACTACACTATTGTTACAAAAGAGAAAAAAAGATATTGAAAGGCCAAACATTCTATTACATGAATGGATGTGTTTAATCGAGGCAATATAAAAGGAGATCGATCTTCCGTCAACACCATCTTAAACAACATCAACAACAACACCAACATCAACAACAACACCAACAACACCAACACAGAATTCGCACCAAGCAAATAAGATATTACATATTTTTAATTGAATATCATTAACCCAACATGCCTAAGAACAGTGGACAACAGGTTTTATATTGCCAGGTATGTGCTAACTATGGCAGAAAAAATGTAGTAATGACTGATAAGCATAAATCGCATGACAAGAACGGCAACCCAAATGGTAAATAATAGTTATGATAAAACAAGGCAAATTCGAAGAAAGAGGACAAGAAGAAGTAATCACGCAGTGGACAGACACAACACTAGGTTGGTGTTATTATATATGCAATGTATCGGAAGGAATGATATAACAGCATTGCTTATACCCAACATCCCGAAATGGTACTGTTGAGAAATAATATATAGAAATGTTTTATTTGCTATTATTGTTGAAGACTTTTCTAACTAGTTGTGGTGTCTAATATAAGTCATGCAAGCCTAAATTATAACACGAATCGCACCACTCTGTAGGCCAGCAACAAGCATAACAGACGGTGCATCTACTATTGCGACCGAGGTGATTGGTCCGCCAGGCTTGCGATTATTGGCAGCAAGTGCATTGCTAGCCTCTAGCGCCAACCTGTTGCTTGGATGGCCCAGCGGTGAGCGCGGCGCTGCTGGCGCAGTGTTCTCGCAATAGTAGACTGTGTCATTGAGCCTATATGAGGAATACGGAGTCCCCGCCTCCGACGAGTTAATTACATACGAGCGCTCCAGATTTTTCAGATCCCAGAACCGCAGCATCGAGTCGTTACTTCCCGCAACGAAATACGCCATCTTGTCAATGTGCTCTATGCTGTTAACGCGTAGCCGGCGATTAATGTCATTCCCCTTGAGCTCCTGTAGGCTACGCGAGCACACGCATATTGGCCATTTGCCCGATCTCAGGTCGAGAACGCACACATCGCCGGCAATTGTGCCAACAAGAATGCTGTCGGGTTTGTACATTGCCAGTGATGTGATCTGGTGTCCAAGGAAGTGCCTGAATCGTTTCAGCTCTATTCGGAACCTAGTGTCAATCAGAACAAGCATGCCCTCGGATGTCCCTACAATTGCAAAAACAGAGCCGTCGCTTACCACCGATGTCGGCCTCCCATACACTGGCCGCAGCGATATCTCATCCTCAAGCCTCATCGTCGCAACGTCGTAGAACAAGACACGGGACCTTGATGTGCATGCAACAAGCGAAACGCCTGCTGTGCCCTTTGCGAATCCCATGCCAACAACATATTCATGCGCAGGGAGCATCGTTTGCGGCACTAAATCATCAAGCTCGTGCAATGTTGGGCGATACACATGGATGCTCCCGTTGTCCGAGCTGGATACAAGACAATCAAGCACGTTGTGGTAGACGAGACCTGTGATTCTTCCACCCTGGAAATGCGTTGCTCGCGATCGACAGACCGCGTTCTTGCGAAAACTGTTTGCGTCAAACAACCTCACAACTCCGTCATCGCCGCCTGATGCAAACAATGACCCGCCTGCTGCCACCAGGCAAGAGACTGCATCGTTGTGCTCCACAATCTCTGCAACCAGCGACCCATGAGGCCGCCATTCGTCGTACTTTTGCCGTCTCGCTGATGAGGCAAAATCAAGCTCCAACGACTTTTTGTGCATAAACGCCTCCATTTTCCCTTTTGCCATCTGAGCTTTGCCGTTCCACGGATCATTGACTGGCGTCAGGAAGACCGTTTGCAAAGCAGCGCCAATCTCACGCAGCTGGATAACACGAGCAGATGACTTGTCTGATGGCTCACTATTCATACTGGCAGGAATTCCATCCGCACGTCCGCTTCTGGAATTTGTTTCGGTAATGTCCAAGGCAACATCCACAAGATCGCGAGATACAGGAAGCACTGCGTTCTGAACTACAAACTCTGTGAACTCCTTTGAGCTTCTATGCAATGCAGGCTGCTTTGACAGTGCCTGTGCCTCCACCAGCTTATCCCAAAGCATGGCAGGCGACATCTGCGGAACAAGCTTAATCAGCGCACGAAGAGCGCTGATGACAACAAACACTTCGTGGTCGTTCAGATTGATTAGAGGCACAATGTACTCGCGCGATGCATGGCGGCTGATCTGGCCTGATGCTGCAAACACCACATCAAAGAAGGCTGCTCGCAAAAACCAGCAGTCACGGTCATTCAAGTAGGTGATTATGTGCGAGAGGCTCTGCACACCACGCTCGTAGAGCTGCGGAAACGAGCAAAGAAGTACGTGTTTGACCTCGGCTTCGTCAAAGGATAGTTTGCTGACAACCGCACGTACTCGACTTTCAAGGAACTCTGCCCGTCGTACCTGTGAACCAGACGAGGCAGCAGCAGATGGGCCATGTAGGTCGCCGCATATTAGATAATGTGCACTGTCTGCAATGTCAGAAATAACTGAGGCAAAGATGCAGCGGACTTCAACACTAGTGTCGCTAGCATAGTATTGCAAGTGCGCGGAGAGATAGTCGTCAAATATATTGGCATTTATCGGCGTCAATTGGTTCAGGTCAAGCAATATGTCCCGGATTCCAACAATAGCCAACATGCGCACCTGCGGTGAAGGGTCAGCCGAGAGAGCAACCAAGTAAGGGAGAATAAGATCCGGGTCTCCTTTGAGAGAACCGCGGCTGCATTTGAGTAACACTTTAATACCCATGCACCTCGAGGACGGAAGGCTGCAATTGCGCACATTAGCGCAAGAAACGCTGGCAAATATCTCGCATGTATCATCGCTTATGCGGTCAATCTCCCCAAACAGAGTACGCATCCGCGTGTCGGGACTACTGCCGTCCATATATGCTGCCAGGGGTGCGCTTGGAAATATCGATGCCCACCGGTCCAGGTATTCAGCAGCGGAGAGACGCGCTTCGGGATCGATCTGCACCATATGTGCTACCAATGCAGCAATGTCTGGGTCATGGATCACCGAGACCAACTCCTGAGCACTAACATCGCCCTTGCGATACTGCAACAACCGCGACAAACTGAAAAGAGGGTTTCCGTCCAAAAAGATCTCGGCTATAACACATCCAGCTGAAAATATGTCCATCGACGGATTCAGAGCAAGCACATCCTTTTCGCCGTCATCAGATAGGTTCTCTTGCGTTGCGCTGACATTAGAAGCAATCAGCAGCTGCGCAATTTTACTTCCCGGGTCGTAGAATCGTTCGGGAGCGACACAGCAACACTGGCGAGCGGACGTGTCAAAATAAAAGTTGAATTCGGCCGGATCATCGGCAGGTAAGTATGTTGGTTTGAAAGGCGCAAAGTCTGCCAGGTATGCCAGGTTCCAGCTTGTCACCATAACGTTCTCGCTTTTAATGTCACCATGGCAGACGCCCCGAGCATGCGACTCGCGCAGCGCAGTGAGGATCTGGTAAGCAATCCAGCGCTTCTCGGCTGGCGACAGAAATGGCCGCGTGCTGGCTTTATCATAGAGGTTGTTGTGCAAGTACTGTCGCAGGATATACACTGCCCAGTCATCGCTCAGCACCCGTATCTGTCCTAGCACACGCTTGGCGCCCTTGAGGTCCGAATAGAGTTTGCGTAGTGTTTTTATCTGGTGAGTTGGGTCGAAATTCATGCTGACAGGGCGCATGAACACATGAAGAACCATTTGGCCTTCACTTGGAAGTTTGCAGAGAATTGTCTTCATAAATCGCGTGCTGCCCAGCATTTTGATGTGCTGCAGCGGCTCTCCTAGCTCTGCACCAAGCCCGTTGACGCCCATTGCCAGCGGGGGCTGCAAATCAGCAGCAGCAACTAGCGAATGTGATGCTGCTTGGCCCATCTCTAGCTTTGTGGAAACCCCCTTTTACAGGCAAATTACTTTAATAGAAAGGAATCACCGCTGTTGTTTATACTAGTAGCAATGATAGACAGGCGGTTAATGCAGACCAAGATAAAGTATGAACGAAATAGAAATAGAAATATAAATACATGAGGGATGCAGAATTTAGCAAACGAAGAAGTGAAAAAAAAAAAACAAAAGTGGAAAATACCTTCTTTTTGACTGCAGGGTCTTTTGGCGTTAGATTTCTTTGTGATTTATGAGCGAAAAAGCGTTTGTATACCATACGGTTATAAAAGGCCACCTTCATTGTTGGCCAGCAGAAAATTGCTAAGAATATAGATATACAATGTAAGCTACCCATCTTTGTTATTATTATTCACGCATTAAAACAGAATAGACAGCTAGGTGTGGTCAGTGCCACAGCGTAGAAAGGATTCTACAATTCAACCCTGCGCAACAGCTTGGACATTGGGCTGCGGTTGCTCTTGGGGGCTATCAGGAGCTTTGAGTTGGCCCCTCATACTCATTAGTCCTTGGTGAAGAAGCTCTTCACATTTTGCCTTGACTTCAAGTGCTTCGGCCTCGCCCTTGAATACGTAGCTAAAGTTCGTGACCATCCAGAGATAGGAAGTAATGATGGTGTGCCACTGCTCAAACAAAGCAGCCATCTCGCGGCTCCTTGGCGGATTCGATGGGAGATTTACGAAATGTTCGATCTTGCACTCCTTCTTGTAAGCGATGGCCTCTGCAAACTTTCTCACGCACATCTTGTCCAAAGAAGTTTTCGTTTTGATGGGAGCGTATATCAGTCGGTATTTCTGGCGGATCGATAGCGGGAGGTCCTCAATTAGGGCGGCAATGTCTTCCTGCCCATCAAAATCGCACAAAAAGTAGTTGTCGCTCACACTGGCAATGTCACAAAACATCCGCCATAGCTTCGCAAAAGATATCTTAGGAAACTGGTGCGAGAACAGCTCGATGATATCTGGGGGCGGTTGAACTCCGGCCGCATCCAGTACCTGTGGGGTTGAGTGCATCAGGTTGTTTAGGCTCGGAATATCGGTGTCCCAGAACGAAGTAACAACTCCAACTTTGCTATCAGACTTGAACCGCCCGGCACGACCGCCGATCTGCCTCGTCTGCGAGACGCTAACTGTCCGTACAGACTCGCCATCCCACTTTGTCAGCTTCATGAACACGATACGCTTGATGTTGAGGTTAATGCCCATGCCAACTGCATCGCTCGCCACCATCACATTGTATTCCGAGTCAGGGTCGTTAAACAGCTCTGCCTGTTTGGCCCTTGCCTCGGGAGGAAGACCACCGTAGATAACGGCGCATCTCATCCCAGTGTTTTCCTCGATGATCTTCTTGGTCTCGTAGATCTCCTTGCGCGAGAATGTAATCACACAGTCGCCCTTCCTGATGTTCTTCCAGCTGCCCTCAAGCGACTTTTTACTGACCTTCAGCTGCCCCAAGCGTGTATACTCGCGAACCTCAACCTCCTCATCCAACGATTCGCAAATCTTCTTTACCAGCGGCACGGCAGATGGCTCGCCACAGAGATGGATCTCATCGGCCAGAATGCCCACAAGCGCGTTGGTCCACGCCCAGCCGCGCTGACGATCATTAATCATCTGGATCTCGTCAATGACAGCAACCTTGTATATAGTTGACAAAACACACATCTCTATTGTGCATGATGTGACATGCGTATTGACCGTTCCCTTATGATTGTATCCAAGCGGCTCTATCCCCATCTCTTTAAATACAGGCATTTTCTTTTCTTCGCCAGTGATAAGAGAAGCCGAAATTCCTTCTTTCAACATCCTTGTGTACACTTCGTGTGCCAGCAGACGAAGAGGCGAGCAGTATACGCTCGCGTGAGGCCCCTTTATCCGTTGCAGCGCATGATATGTTTTACCAGAGTTTGTTGGTCCAACGTGCATAATTATGCGTCGCTTCATAGTTCGAGCACGCGGATTCCATTCTTCTGGAAACCGGAGATCAGTGATCTCCCGGAGATATTTGATGTTTGAAACCACATTAGGCGCCTCCTTTTCCAGAAACGCGTAGAACTGGTTGACCAGAATGTTGTTGAATAGCGTCTTATTGATATGCCGCAGAGTCGGTAATAAGTTTGCTGGCAAGAGACGTTTGATTTCTCCGTTTCTCGCGGCAGTTGCGTATCTTTCCGACCACAAATCAAACATATCCTTGCGAATTCCAAACAACGCACACCGATGGTAGACTGAACTATCGGTGCAGAACCATGTGAGCTGAGAGTCCAGCAGACCCTTTGCAAATTCCTCGTTCATATCTGCATCGCTTGGCCATCCCTCGGTCTCTGCGGGTTCCAAACTATGCATGTGCCTGTCTGAAGTCATATCGCCGATCGCCTGCCTCGACGGCCTCGACTGCAGTCGCTTAAAACGAGAATAATCCGATGTGCCGCTTGTTTTGTTTCCAGAGAAATGCCTATCCCGCGTCCTGGCTTCTCTAATATCCTTTTCCTCTTTTACCCTCTTCATGTATTCCTTTGATCCCTTTGCGCTACGAAACCGCACTGCGCTGCAATGAATGGCTTTGACGCAAAGTACATTTACAGTGGCTTTTAAACCAGACAGACAGCTACTGGTGGATACCAGCAGTGGAGTCGCACGTCGCAAATTCAGACAAGGCGGCATTTTGATTTCTAGTTTGTTATTTTGGATAGAGGAAAAGGAAAGAAGTAAATTGTAAGGAAAAATACAAAAATGTGGCAACAGGTACTAAAAAAAGTTTTAAGAAAGGAACCAAAAAAATACCTTTTCCAATGAAAAATTTACAAAGGCTTACAAAATTACCCAAAGTCCGAGATAAAGTGTGCTTTGATTTAATATTATTGCAATTATGATCATTGGCTGCAATGTATAGAAAGTGTAAAATTTCCAAGCGGCGCGAGCTATGGAGTTTACAGTGGATATTCAGCGAAAGAAAATTTATTCTCTGGCGGAATGGGTGTGGCTATCTATCAGCTTGGCAAGGTTTTCAAGAATTCTATATTATACATCTACAAGATAAAAAATTAAAAATAAGAGAGTTTACCGTACCAAAATGGTGGAACTTTTAGTCAAACAATAACAAATGCTCTTCCTGGGGGGTTTGGATGATCTCAGGCTTGTTTCGCTTTATCTGTCCACGTACCGCACCATAGAACCAGTGCAAATGCATTGGCAGGACAAGGAACATGAGCTTCCAGAGAAAGCGGATCTCCGAGTGCTGGAAAAACTCCAACAGGAGCACAGTATGCAAAGCAATCCTTGTAGAAAAGAAGGTAACAGTGAAGAGAGTGTCGCATCGCCAGTCCTTACGCATACTGCCCAGAGCAAGAATGATTGTTGGAAACTCGTTGTAGAACATCAAGCAGAATATAGCCGATACGCCCTGTATGGCTGCAAAGATAGTGAGACCGATATAGAGTGAATGGTGGATATATCCGTTAAGTAAAGTAATGGTAGAGCGATAGTACATGAGGCCGAGTATAAGATCCCATACCAGGTAGGAGAAGAAGAAGCCCAGGAGCACCAGAGAAAGAGGATCCGAGTGAATAATTCTGGTTACATCGAACCCTTGAGCCAGCGCAAAGACCATGTACTTTATTGATCCCACAGAGACCACTATGCAGGTGACAAATGTGGGCACCCATGCCAGCTTCTTTTCCGAGTCAAAGATGTTTTTTCGACGCACGGAGTGGAAAATGGCATTTAGCCCAAGCGAGCCTACCACTGCTCCAACAGCAAAGCCAGACGGTATGACCAATATGCTCATTATTAATGATTCACACAGAATAAATATTCTATATATTTGTCTTGAATGCAATTAACAGAAGAGAGAGAGAAACGGCTATATACGAAAGCAGAAAATCCGAGGAGAAATAATTATAAAGACACTGATTGATAAAGTTAATAGTTGTTGGGAATAAAATCCCTAGGTTGTTTTTTGCGGAAAAAAGGAAACAAAGGAATAGAAAGAGATAAGAATAAAATTCTGCATAATAACCGGATAAAAAGTACTATATATTATAGAAAAGATTGTTTAACATTTTAAAAACAAAAAAAACAAAGAAAAAGAAAAAGAGCTCAAGACATTCAACATTTTGAAAAAACAATTACAAAAACCACCATGGCCAGAGAGGTAAAAGAGGAAATAATACTTTGTCTTTGCTCAGAGATATGGATTATACATTGAAAGCTTGGCCACGTTGTACCGAGCGCGTTTTTGTGTGGTTGCTAATTGACTCTTACATTTTTTGAATGTCACTTGTCTAACTCACAGGGTCTCGGATAGAATACAAAAACGCATCTATGGAAGATGGACGAGGCAGAGGTTGGAGAATCGTAGTTGCAGCATGCAAGTCATTCAGCCAAATAAAAATTTAAATGAAGAAGCAGCAGGCAATCAACCAATTGCGCCATGCAATTTGAGCACGTTTATAATCTTTCGGTTTGCAGGATTATAATGTTAGCTAGCTGAAGTTTATTTTTTTTTACAACCTTTAAAATGCAATTCCTCCGAGTCAAGCCCAGGATGATCACGCTCACCATCCCCATACAGTATATATTTTTCTTTAGAGCGAGATGATGGGAGTGAAAAAAAACAAATAACGAATCACATTTCATTCACTAGTTGTGGTAACATTCAGCCTTTATTCAATTTTTCTATCCCCATTTATAAATCACATACCCCCACAATGCTTGTTTTACTTGATACGCCAAATAACACCACGCTTTCGTTTACTGTTAGTAATGGTCGACCGCTTGAGGATCTAGCAGAGCAAACAGCGGATACTGTCTTTGGCGATGGGATTTCACAGAACCTGATGTACGTCACCGGGATGAACGGGATGACGGCAACCGAAGCGGTCTGCGCGGTAAACAAGCTGCAGGAGTCGGGAGAAGGGGAGCAGATGGTTAGACTTTGTCTGCGTGGACGGTTATTTGGAGGCAAAGGAGGGTTTGGAAGCATCTTACGGTCTCAGGGGAATAGAATGACGTCTAACAAGCCAGAGAGCTACGATGACTGCAGGGACTTGTATGGACGGCGACTAAAGACCCTAAAGGAGGCCAAAACGATAGTCGATAAGCTTGAGGCAGAGGAAGAGGCGCGTGAAACTATCAAAGAACGCAGACGGAAGAAGATACAGGACGGATTGCGCGACCAGCCGACTAAGAAACATCGGTTTGACGATGTTGAGTACACCAAGAACTGCGAGCAAATTGTTGAGGCTACAAAACTGACGACCCGCAAGGCCATGAAAAGAAAGCAGGAGCTGGGGAATGAAAAGAAGCAGCAGCTGGGAGCGACAGAGGCGTCGGGATCCGGTAAGCCTTCATCGGAGCTGTTCACGGTTCCTTTGTTTGACGGCGACATTGCGGACCTTTCAGATAGCAGCACCAGCAGCGGTGATGGCAATGGCGACGATGGCGAAAGCGACAAGGAGGAACAAGCTGCAACTGCCACCGCTGATTCGGGAGGTGATTAACGATTAGTCTTTATCTTCTAGGATTGGGGGGAAGAGAGAGTTATGCCACGAGCTCCTTGTACAAGAGCGAGCGCTCATCATTCGTGGGACGATATCATTGAGTTCTTCGAAGTGGGCGGCTGTGGACATGCTTTTCTTTTCTTTTTTATGTTGTTTTCGTATTTCATATTGTATTAATTTGTGTTCTTTTATGTCCCTTTGTATAAGACGGGCGAGATCGAAACCCCTCCACCTTTGCAAAGCAACAGAAACCAACGCAAATATGATCAAGAGAGTTGTAAGCATCGGTAGAAGCCAGAACAAAGCAGGCTGTAAAGTCACTCTTTAGTGCATTCCTGTAGACCTGAGTATGGATCTAAACACACCATTATGACCATGTAATCTTATAGATCGCGCCTTCAGGCACGCTTCGATACGTGGCGCCTGTGCGTCGGGGCAAGGCAGCGGGACTGAAGCTGAAACCGAGACAGGTTCAGACAGGACAGATTGGCAGGAACTACTCAACTGGCCTGTGGAAGAATGGCGCCGTTAACGCCGGAAGAGCGAGCTGGTGGTCGGTAGCAAGACGAACAGACGGCGTGCTAATGCTTCAGAACAGACATATCAGCGGATCAGGACAGGCACAAGCACAGGCAGATGTGGACTCGATCGAGGAGCTTGGCAAGGTGAAGGACAAGCGACTAGTGCGCACAGACGCATACGTTGGCGGTAAGTGGGTGGCAGCAGCAAAGGGCGGGCGCTTCAAGGTAGCGGACCCAGCGACGCTGCAGACGATAGCAGAGGTGGCAGACATGAGTGCCGAGGACGTCGCGCAGGCGGTACGCGAGGCTAGCAAGGCGCTTCCTGCATGGCGGGCAACAACAGGCAAGAAGCGCGCGCGAGTGCTGCGCAAGTGGTACGATCTTGTGATGGAGAACAAGGCGGATCTGGCGCGCATCATGACGCTGGAGTGCGGTAAGCCATTGGCCGAGGCGGAGGGCGAGGTTGCGTACGCGGCGTCGTTTCTGGAGTGGTTTGGCGAGGAAGCCAAGCGCACGTACGGCGACACGATCCCAGCAGCGACGGACGGGACGCGCATATCGGTGATCAAGCAGGCGGTGGGTGTCGTGGGCGTGATCACGCCGTACAACTTCCCCAGCGCCATGATCGCGCGCAAGATCGGCGCAGCGGTAGCGGCCGGATGCACGGTGGTTGCGCGGCCGGCACACGAGACGCCGCTGTCGGCACTGGCATTGTGTGAGCTGGCGGAGCGCGCAGGCGTGCCGCCGGGTGTTGTCAATATGGTGACGAGCTCAGCGGCCAACACGCAGGCGGTCGGACTGGAGCTGACAACCAATGCGTCCGTGCGCAAGGTGTCCTTTACGGGGTCGACTGGCGTCGGGAAGATGTTGATGGCACAGTCGGCGTCGACCATGAAGAAGGTGTCGATGGAGCTGGGCGGCAATGCGCCGTTTATCGTGTTCGAGGACGCCGACATCGAGTTGGCCGCACGCGCTCTGGTGGCGTGCAAGTTCCGTAACGCCGGTCAGACGTGCGTGTGCGCCAACCGTGTTTACGTGCACCAGGCTGTGTACGACGCCTTTTTGGAGGCGCTGGTTGCCGCTGCTCGCGAGACGCTACGTGCAGGCCATGGTCTGACGGCTGGGACCACCGTTGGACCCATGATCACGCACCGTGGGCTGGAGAAGACCCTGGACCACCTGCGTCGCGCGGTAGATGCTGGCGCGCGCGTAGTTCTTGGAGGTGCGCAGGCGAAGGTCGGTGCATTGCGTGGCCATTTCTTTGAGCCGACAGTGTTGGCGGACGCCAGTGATGCTGTGCCCATGACCGGTGACGAGACGTTTGGGCCGCTGTGTCCTGTCTACCGCTTCTCTTCCGAGGAGGAGGTTGTGCGCAGGGCCAACGCCGTGCCTGTGGGGCTGGCTGGCTACTTCTTCAGCCGCGATGTCTCGCGCATATTCCGCGTGGCCGAGGCGCTGGAGGTTGGCATGGTGGGCGTCAACACCGGTTCTGTCAGCACTGAGGTCGCTCCGTTTGGCGGCGTCAAGGAGAGCGGCGTTGGCCGCGAGGGCTCGCGCTACGGTATTGACGAGTATCTGAATGTCAAGACCATCCACATAGCGCTGTGATGAAAGCAGTGCGGTGTTTTTGTGCTGATCGCGCTGCTTGATTAGCTTTTTTTTTATTTCGTGATCTGTGAGCACTCATTTGTCATACTTTCTTATTTCGCAGCAGCAGCAGCTTTATCTTTCCTTTCTCTTTCTTCTAGTTTTCCAATTTAACCTTGATTTCTACTATTCTTACCCCTCACACGCCAGATTTCCGCACACTGAATTACTATGCCGCTGCGCTTGGTGCTAGCCGCCGAATTAGAAGGTAAGAGCTACGCAAGGAAGCGGTCCCATTCCGCCAAGCAAAACGAAGCACGCTATTCCTAACAGCATGTTTGTTGCTTGCCCTTGTTATTCTCCGTAGGACACGAAGACAGAGTGTGGCAGGTTTCGTGGGATCCGACGGGACTGCGGCTGGCCTCTTGCTCGGGAGACAAGTCTGTGCGCATCTGGACGCCATTGACACAAGGCCGGTTTTTCGAGTCCAACAGCACGCCAGCAGACACGCAAGCACAACAGAACCAGCAGCGCACCCATGACAATGACATGTCCAAGACGTGGGAGTGCGTGGATACAATAGACGCGGCACACAAGAGAACAGTGCGTGCCGTGGCGTTTGAGCCAACAAGAGGCAGGGCGCTGGCAACGGCCAGCTTTGACGGAACCACGGGGATCTGGGAGAAGGAGGAAGGTGGCGACACCTACGAGTGCATTGCAACGCTGGAGGGCCACGAGAACGAGACAAAGTCAGTCAGCTGGAGCAGCAGCGGACAACTGCTGGCCACATGCGGACGCGACCGGAGCGTGTGGATCTGGGAGTCCAATGGCGAGGGCGACTTTGACTGCATCAGCGTGCTGATGGAGCACACAAACGATGTCAAGATGGTTGCGTGGCATCCGACCCAGGATCTGCTGGCCTCGTTCTCATATGACGATTCTATTCGTCTGTGGAGAGAAGACGATGATGACTGGTACTCGGCTGCCACGCTGACCGGTCACTCGTCCACTGTGTGGGCCGGCGCCTTCAGTCCCGATGGCCGCCTCCTGGCCTCTGTCAGCGACGACCGCACCGTGCGCCTCTGGGCTGCCGATGCCTCGGGCGCTGCTGCTGCCGGAATGCGCGATGGCTTCTATTATAAACCTGATTCCGCATACCAGTGCGTGGCCACGGTGCCCGACACTGTCCATTCGCGCGCCATCTACTCTGTGGCCTGGACAAAACCGACGGCGTCTCTGAGTGGTAGAACCATGGAGATCGCTGATGCATCGTCCCTTGGCAGCGACGAAGAGGAGAACAAGCAGCATCACCAGGAGGGATTCCTGGCAACAGGGTGCGGCGACAACGCGCTGCGCGTATTCAGCGTCACCACCAGTAACGAAGGCGTTGCGGTTGTGCTGGAGTGCACACGGAACCAGGCCCATGCGCTGACCGATATCAACTGCGTTCAGTGGAACCCCGTCTATCCGCACTGGCTTGCATCTGCTGGCGATGACGGCGTTGTGCGTATATGGCGTCTTGAGTCGTTTTCAGACTGAGCATGAACAGCACGCTAGTTTTTCAAAGAAATCCTCTTCGCCTGCGAAAAATGTTTATTTTATCCCTTCCAGAGGTTCAAAGAACGAAACATATAGCCAGCTATATGAATTATAAAAAAGAAAACTATGTGAAAAACAAATACAAAAATTCATCAAATACCACCACTTGAAGAAGAAAACCGTGCGTGAGGGAGGGGGATCTCGCGGTGACTTGGCGTCAGGCGAAGAAAGCTAAAGAAAAAAGAGAGAGAGAGAGAGATACCTTCTTCTCTCTATCCATCTCTTGTACTTTGGTTCCTTCCTTTATGGCCCCTTCACATTCCATACGAGGGGTTCAGCAGATCGCGGATCTGCTTTTTGAACTGCTCGTTCAGATCTTTGCTATCGATACGCGCAGATCCCGATGCACCAGCCCCGCCGCTGCGGCCCATGGTCTCTCCAACAGAGACGGAGGCGGCAGACAGCGACTGCGAGGACGGGTCATTGAACGAGTCCGTGGCGATAATTTCCGACTCCTCCGCCAAGAACTCCTTCAGCTCACCCCGGTCACGGCAGTTCTTCAGGTAGTTGTGGAACCCGATTGGGTCAATGTGCTCCTCCGCCGACTCCACGCTGCTTGTTGCCTTTACGTCGACCTTGGCATGCCACCACTTGCGTTGCTGCCCTGCCATTGAAATGGCCCTGGCCGCGTTTGCCTTGCTGCTGGCGGAAAGCAGTGACGTTGCGCTTCGTGACGGCAGCACTCGCTGGAGAAGCGCTGTATTAGACGACATCGATGCTACTACCCTGTTGATCATTGTGCGTTTGTTTCCTTTGAAGCTTGTGCTGTTGCTGTTGTTTTTTGTTGTTCCGGAAGAAAAGAATACACGAGCTCTTTCTTTTTTTTCAAAAAAAAAATATTTGGTGTGTTGCCGTTGCCTTTACAGTAAAAGGTTATTTATTTCCTGTTAGTTTGTTGCAGAATAAAGGGATAATAAAATACAAATGTGGACGGTGAAGAATAAAACAAAGTAAACCTGGGTTGACATTGAGCAAGAGCGGAATATTATACCAAAATTCCTCGTTTTCCCTTCCCTTGGCTTGTGACCATAAAAACAACAATAAGGGGAAGAAGAAGTGGGAATGTGACCAGCAAAAGCACAGAAACAAGAGAAACCACAAGACGAAATTCTACCCCCTGTCCACATTTTCTCGCTCTCTTTTCATTCTTGTGTTCCACTCCGTCTTCACTTTTTCCGCTAATAGTATCCAAACATGGCGCTGGCAATGACGTTTTTGTTAACGTTTAACGTGTACATGTTTTCTGTTCTGCATGAAGGAGAAGGAGAGAGGACGAAAAAGAAAAGCCAAATGCAAATCATATCGCGCTCTGCTTTATTCTGCACACACATGTGACCGCGTTTTTTTGTTATTGATCCTCGGATTTTTTGCTGTTTCCACCACCAAAGAAAATCAGTTGAGATGTCAGACCACCACGCCTCACACCTTGTCTCATCAAAGCAAACAGCGTTTTTTTTCTCTTCTACCAAGCTTTGGTGGGCCAAACGTTGTGCGTAAAAATATTGTGAGAGAGTGTAACAGCCGTGTCTCCGATTGGTCCATTTGCCATGCGGTCGGTGGTTGGCGGTTCCAGAAGCAAAATCGCGGAGCTGCTGTATTCTGCGAGAGCCGGACGGATTGGCCCTCTTCCAGAAAAAGAAACATTTGGAAGAAACACATGTTCAGTTAATATTAAAAATGCAATTTACAGCACAACAAATTGAAACTGCAGATGTGCTGTCTAGTTTAGGGAACCGACCGATCTATAATAACCAAATAAATAAAATTACCTTTACTCTGAAGAAAGAAAGAAAGAAACAGGATCACATCTATCGCTCTAATGCTCAGACTCGAAAATGGCCGCCATGCCAAAGCCGCCGCCAATGCACATGGTGGTGCACCCAACGCGCTTGTTCTGGCGCTTGAGCTCGGTAAGCAGCGTGGAGATCTGGCGGGCGCCAGTGCATCCAAGCGGGTGGCCGAGCGCAATAGCGCCGCCCTTGGGGTTGACCTTGTTGATGTCCAGACCAAGCTTCTCGATCGAATAGACGGCCTGGGACGCAAAGGCCTCGTTCAGCTCAACAACGTCCAGCTGGTCAACCGTCAGACCAGTCTTCTTAAGCACAGCCGGCACGGCGTATGCGGGACCAACGCCCATGATGCGGGGCGGCACACCGGCCACCGCCGACGCAATCAGCTTGCCCTGGATCGTCAGTCCAAGCTCCAGTGCGCGGCTGCGCTTCATCAGCAGAACGGCAGCAGCGCCGTCGGATACCTGCGATGCGTTGCCAGCCGTGGTCGTGCCCTCGGCCGAAAACGCCGGACGCAGCTTGCCGAGCGAATCTGCCGTGGTGCCGACACGCACACCATCGTCGCGCGAAACAACAACCTCCTTCTCGTTTCCTTCCTTATCGACGATCTTGGTCTTGATCGGGTAGATCTCAGCGTCAAACAGGCCTTCCTTCTGAGCCTTCTCCGCGCGCTGGTGCGACAGCGCTGCAAAGGCATCCTGCTTGCTGCGCGGAATACTGAAATCCTGGGCCACGTTCTCAGATGTGAAACCCATGGGAATAAGACAGTCGGCAACCTCTGGCGCGGCAAGCACCTCCTCGCTCATGACGTCGGGAACCATCTTATGCTTGGGACCATAGAAGTGCGTCATGCTCTCAACGCCAGCGCCAATGCCAATGTCAATCATGCCGGCCTGGATCGCGTGGGCCACGTGCACCACAGCCTGGAGGCCGCTGGAGCATTGTCTGTTGACAGTCTGCACGCTGGTGGTGTTGGGGAACCCGGCGTACAGCGTCGCCATCCGCGCAATCGTGGCACCACCGCCCGGCGGGCACACGTTGCCAACGCAGATATCGTCTACCAGCGCTGGATCCAGTCCGCTGCGCTGAATCACGCCCTTGAGGATGTTGCCCAGCAGGTACTCGGACGTTGTGTCCTTGAACCCTCCCTTGC
Source organism: Coemansia sp. Benny D160-2 (assembly GCA_027595805.1). Classification (NCBI taxonomy): domain Eukaryota; kingdom Fungi; phylum Kickxellomycota; class Kickxellomycetes; order Kickxellales; family Kickxellaceae; genus Coemansia; species Coemansia sp. Benny D160-2. The sequence continues at coordinate 2,749 of JANBOK010000167.1, read as the reverse complement.
GTGCGCGTGTGATGGGTGTGCGCAGTGCCTGCACAATAACCACGTCGTCTGGGCTCTTGACTCCCACCTGAGTGCGTGATGCCTTGTCGCCGCTCAAGTGCGATGCAACCTGTCCGAGACGTGCTGAGGCTGACATTGTGCTATGTATACTGTGTGTGGGTGTATAAAGTTTCGCAGCGCGTATACGAGAAAAAAGAAAACAGCAGAATAGAACCTTTAACTGTGGAAAAGTAAGAGATAAAGATAAAGAAGAAACAGCGTGTTAAGAGAAGAAAACTGGTGGCTTCTGCTTCTCTCCCCTCGTTGTGCCTTTTTATCATTCCCCGCCCAATCCCACATTACAGGCCAAGCGGGTGATCACATGCCGTGTGGCTCTTGCAACTTGGCAGGAATAAAAATCCCGAATCAATAGCATGTGAAAATGAAAAGAGGAAAAAGAGATCCAACACACTCTGTTTATCACGTGCCGAGCCCGCTGTTTCTTTTGCTTCAGTAACGGATTTTTTTCTTTTCGTAGCCGCGCTTTGCGCCACAGATTTAATCCACTCCTCCGACTGCCTTTTTCTCGCCTCCACTGCTTTCACATTCACCATCTCCCTCTTGCGTGCCCTGCGCACATGCCAACCTATTTCATTTCGGTAATCAAACTTTCCGCTCTGCAGATTCATTGCTTTTCTTATGCAGTCTTTTCTCTACTTTATATCAGTCGTTTGATTTTATCAGTTCGTGATAACACCGCACTGATTCTATGTGCCCAGATGCATATCGGGTGCAACAAATACTTGCTGACTTTATGAACAGAGCATACAACAACATTACTGGGCTGTCTGGCAGGGATTCAGTTGGATGCAATTATGCAATTAATCACTGGCTGACACATTTGCGAACATTCACCATTTTACTCCGCAATTGGCGCAATAACTGTGCCATTAAAACAGGTGAGCTCGGTATACAATATCCGATGTGCATATTGCATATTCTTGTTTGACAACATTGCATTTTAACATTCAAAACCTTGCATGGAGTGGTGGAATACGAATTGCAGTTATTTCTAAAATGAGCAAGAAATATAAATCAGACGGTATTCCCTTTTAAAACGTGTATAAATAAAGCTCACAAGCAGTCTGTCCAACCTTCAACTAAAGAGTAGCACATTATCAATTATTACATTTTGTATTCTATTAAGCAATTAGCATAGTTTATATTTTATTGTTCAATAAAACAACATCATAACCTTGCTCAATTAACATGGCTCATTCTACAGCCAAAAGGCATAACGGCAGCAAGAATCTCGTGTGTCATAGCATTCAAAACTATGCTTGTGAGATTTGTGGAGACTCCTATAGAACTGTTCGCGGTTATGAAGCTCACAAGTATCTCATTCACGGCATACTAACACCGTAAGTTGAATTTTGTTTATCTTCTATGAAGAAATAGTACATTGCATATAGTTTCAACTGTGATCATCCATACATTATAATCTATTATTGGGTTGTGTTTACTGAGTTTTATATATAAGCCAGTGCCTGCAATACGTATTCTTGTTATATGTCAAGAATATGTCAAAAATCCATTTTTTGTTGTATTAGCTTTAAACGCTACCAACAATAGGATTTGCTCAAATATTGTCCACCTTTATTGCAATGGTTTTTCCTACAAACAGGAATAGTTTTAAACTTATTTCTACTACCGAATGCTATTGCTGTTCTTATTGTGGCAAATTGTTTGATACGTTTGAAACTTTTAATAAACATTTACAATTCGATTACGTTCATGCTTGATATACAACCAACAGATTTACTAACAATACTTTTCTTCTACATTATAGGCATAATTATCTCTAAAGATCCAAGTCAACTCATCTTGAGTCGAATCTCTGTATTCAAAGCAGCTCGGATACTGCGTGGTGTAGAGTCAATATAATTTTGACATGTTTGTTCGCCAGTATTTCTTAGCGCATAATATTTGTATTCTTAAAGTTCATACTCTTTTCTTGCAGTTTCTGGATATTCATGTGACCAAAGTCTGGAAGGACACCATATACACCCAATGAAATTTGAATTTAGCAATTGAGATAATAATTTAAAGGATTTGCACTTTTTATATTCCGTCAGTTACATGTCAATTTGACCGGGTACTTTGGATTATTGCTATTCTAGAAAGTATGACATGTAGCTAATGAAAAATAGCTCAATTGCTTGAAACATTGCATATCTTTAGGCAATTGCTTTAAAAAGTCGTGGTTTTCACTTTTTTTTGGTAAATAGCCATTATAATGTAAATTTTGAAACTGACACTTTATTTACGTTCGCTTTATTTTTAAATATACAACCAGTGTAAAAACCTTTTGTCTATATCAACATATATTTACGGAGACTGCTTAATCCTTTGATTACATGCAAATATATTGTCCTCGATGCAGCAAGCTCAAATCATGAGTCATTTAATACGGTATTATATGAAATTGACACCAAACAATACCAATACGCCCAATAAGATTTTATTCACATGCGCACATAATACTGAGAATGTGCAGTAAATTTTCTTCTGTCAAAGAGGATGCTTATTGGAATTATTTCTATTTGCGTGGATACATTCAGAATCTAGTAAATATAGTTATTTATTTGCAGAAAACTGAGTGTGATGCATGCAATAACAAAATAATGATTTTAGACAGTAAGCAAGGTTGAATGTATTATTTGAATAAAAATGACCGATTTATTTGAGAATCTTTTCCTCTTTCGTTATT
>JANBOK010000166.1:0-23397 GCA_027595805.1 Coemansia sp. Benny D160-2 | reverse complement strand
TAGAAAAATCGAGGATTCAAGTGTGTGGCCATAGATGTCCATTATGTGGAGACGTTATTTATAGAGATTGTGTACATGCAGAACGCAAGGATTGCAACATTGAAGATAATAAAGATAACACAAATTGCACAACCGATAAATGTCTTAAACATAAAGCAGGAGTAAATAAATTAAAGCTTCAAGCTAGTCAGGCAGGCTATGGAAGATAATTATTTGTTGCATGTAATCTGACAAAATGATTTGTTTTTTATAGGCACTCTTCACTTTATTTTGCCAGAGAGCTATTAGTTCACGATCTCCAAATATATTTACTAAATGGTTTTGTCGTGCCGTTTGTTTTTTTTTAAAAAAAGACCCCCAGAAATCTTATATTCAACATAAACATGCTAATATGCTTCCTTTCATGCTCTCTACTCACAACACACCAATACCATATCATCCAAATATGCTTCCAACTATCCAGGCAGCGCATGCACACAGCGTCCCGAGCCCACACATTGAGGTTCTGGCAAACGGCAGACTGACAAGCAAACCCACTGGAGCCACCAGTGCACCAACCGTTCTGAACAACGAGGGCTTCCAGTCGTTGACAAGATCCCGAACACTACTCTCCAGCTCCTCAATGCTCCCGTTGTTGTCAAGAACCATGGTAGCCCGCTTCTCCTTCTCGTTTATTGGCATCTGCGACTTTATACGTGCCTCCGCCTCCTCCAGCGAGAATCCATTCCGACTAATTAGACGCGCCATCTGCTGCTCTGGGCTACACGAAACCACCGCGACTTTACCACACAGCCTGTCCAGCCCAGACTCAAACAGCAGCGGAATGTCCAGCACGCACATTGCGTATCCCTGGATGTAATACTTGAACACCGCGTACGCAATGCGGCGCCGGACATACGGGTGCGTGCATTTATTGAGCAGCTGCCGTTTGTCTGGGTCGTTAAAAATGATGCCGCCAAGCTTTGCCCTGTCAATTGCCTGCGAGCCCTCTTGTAGGACGCCAGCCCCAAAGTGTTTCATCACCAGCTTGTAAGACACTTCGCCTGGCTCCATTATCTGGTGCGCTATGATGTCTGCGTCCACCACAGGCACCCCTTGCGCCTTGAGCGCCCGGCTGGTTGTGCTTTTGCCGGTTGCTATCCCGCCTGTCAATCCAACAATGAGCATGTGTCTGTGCGTATAACGACAGGTAACAAGACGCCGTTACCTAATCTTTTCCGATTATAAAGACTAATGAAACAAAAGATAGTATAAAGGCTTTGAATGCCAAAAATGTAGCAACACAAATGACCAGAAAGAAGCAATGCAAATAAAAAATAATGATAAGAGAATAAGAAATAAAAAAATACGCTTTTTGCAGGTAAAAAAATGAAAAAGTGAAAAAAGCGGTGCATTGTGGTCATCCTTTTTTTCCCAAGCAAACCAACCGCACTTTATTTCGTGGAATTTCATCATCGGGTTTTTAGTAGTCACTTGCTCAACGTTTTTTTATCTGCTTAAACAAGAAGCATTCAGCCAAAACGTGTGTTGTCCCGATAACGCGATCTGGTATTAACCAGAAAGTAATTGTTGACTTTCACACCTTGGTAGATCAATAACAACAACAAAAAATCCAACAGACTTTCAAAACTAAGAACCGGCCTTTGCTCCAGCCGATGTCTTCTTGGCTTTCTTGCGCTTATTTGCAGCACGCCGGCGATTGCGTGCGCTTTTGGTGGCATTCGCTGCATCGCCAGCCACACCGCTGTTGCTCCATGCCGAGACAGACGCACAGAGTTCGGCAAGATCCGCCGGGGCATACGTATAAGGAATCTGGCACGATAGCCCGCGCCAGGCAGCAGGCACGTAGTCGCCCTCAATGTCCAGCTGCGTCAGATTAGCCGTAGACGAAGTTTCCAGCTCCTCCTCCAAGTTCATTATTGCTGAAGTTGCCCTCTGAGCCGTTACTGGGGACACGCCTTCAGACTGCTGCTGTTGTTGCTGTTGTGGCTGCTCCAACGCTTTGTATATTGTGGCATCCCACGTACGGCGCTTGTGGACCAGCATATAGTCGCCAACTGCTTGTTGGCGCAGATCCTGCAGCAAGGCCAGCAGTCCATGAGTCGACGGCTGAGGTCCGCCAGCACTGGGCCTGCTAGAACCTGGCTCGCCATGCGCTGTTCCCGGATACAAATCTGCGCAAGAGTGCTTGGAAATGCGTGAAATCAACGACCTCTGCACATTAACATGCGACACCCACACCTCGGACGGGCTGCCGCGCAGATAGCTGGACATCCACCACGACAAGCGCTCGCTCTCGGTGATATCCTCATACGCTCCGTTGAAGCGTCCGGCGTTGCCACAAGAAGCAATGGCTGTTTCTGCAGTGCTGCTCTCCAGATGGTACTCTAGCTTTGTCTTGAGTGTCACCGTTGTTGTTGTTGCAGCTGGTTGCTGCTGTGGCCAGACTCCCTCAGTGGCATCGCTTGGCTTGTCTTTGGCGTTGTCGGGCGCAGAGAACCCGTGGACGCCGTATCTGACTACCACGCGCAGTCCGCCAAACTCCCACAGCGTATAGTTTGCGTTTTCTGAGGATATCTGGTCCGTACTATCTGCATTCTCGGTGGTAGTCTCGCCGGCTGCTGTGGCCATTGTTCCGCCACCTAGCTCCAGCTGCTGGCTCTTGTCAGTAAGCTTGTTATCTGCGCACGCGCCATAAAACATTTGGTTCAGCTTGCGCGGGGTTGACGCATGTGCGGACATCAAGGGCTTGTCCACCAGCAAGATGGTGCGCGAGGTGGTGCTGTCCGCACTGTCGGCTCCTGTCCTGCCATCAGCGTCTATTTGTGAATCGGCTACCTTGAACGGAATGACTACATCGCGCATATACGACTGTGGCAAGGTAAGCAGGGCAATGAGCGAGCTTGCAGAAACAACAACGTCTGCATTCGCCAGCTGTGCCAGCTTCAGCGCCATCGGATCGCCGGTGACCGGAATAGCCGCCTTCCGCAACAACCTTCCATTAGTCTGCACACAATCCCATGGATCGGCCGCTGTAGACATAATCCCCTCCACTGCGGCACTCCCTATGTTTGGCATTTGAACACGATAGCACTTTCCACGCTGCAGCAACGTTTCTTTGTACATGAGCGGCACGTATCCGGAGGCGCTTGACCTAATTGCTGCCACACGCACAGGCATATAGCGGTGCGCATAATGCGCAAGAGCCATGCTGCTAATCTCCGCAAGCCGCCTTTGTGCAGTTTGGCTGACTGGCTCTGGAATATACTTGAGCAGAGGAAGGGACTTTTCGCGAGCCTGGGTGCGGAACCGCTGCTGCTCAGCATCGATCTTTGCCTTGAAGCGCTGATACTCTGCGCTGTCCTTGGCGTTCAATTGGCCTGCTCGTACTTTCTGCACAAGTCCAAGAAAATACGCATGCTCAGCAATTGACAGCTGCGAGAAAGGTCCTTTGTATCCAGGTGGGAGTTTTGCAGCATACTCCTTTGCCGGTATCTGCTGATTCGGCGGTCTGGCAGTAGCCGGCTTTGGTGATTCCAGCGGGCTTGTGCCTTCCATGGCCATCATTGCTGCAAGTATATCGTCAGGTATTCCTTGCTGTGAAGGTACAGAGTTTTGTTTTTGGTGCGGCTGTGCCTGTGGCTGCGATTGGGTTTGGGTTTGAGGTTGCTGCTGTTGCTGGTTTACCGAATTACCTCCAATCTTTGGCGACTTCATAACACCGAGTAATGTTCCCACAACATCGTCGTCGGCATCTACATGTAATCTCTTTGGTCTTGCGCCGATCGCCAACGGCGACAGTGGTTTGGAAACAGACTGCTTATCTAGCGGGCTCGTTGGTGAAAGCACCGGGTCTACAGCGGTGCTACCTATGGTCTCTGCGCTGTCATTATAGCCATGGGACTTTGATTCATGGGTTTCCGACTCTGGAATATTGTTGCCATCTTGACTTTCATCTGATTTCTGTACTGCTTCTGCTTCTTCTGATGCTGATGATGCTGTTTTTGTTGCTGATGGTAACGATGTTGCTGTTACTGCTTCGGTGCTAGCAACATTGTTTCTCCTCAAAGACGACGGCTTCTGTACAGGCGTAACAGTCCTGCTTACAGTCTCAGCAGGTTTCAATGGACCATTTATGCTGCTGGTCAGTGTTTTGTCGGATGCACCAACAACCGTGTACCTTTTGTACACATCCAGGTTGAAAAAGACCCCATCCGCAATCTTGGGAATAAACCTCTCTCTAAATTCATCCTGCAATTCCTTTAACCGCTCAATACTGGTGCAGCGCAAAGGCTTGGAAGTGTTTGCTGTAGCATCGGTGCTGCTGTCGTTCTCTGTTGGCGCAAGTGCCTGGGTACTTGCGTCGCTATCTTTTGTTATGCCCGCTTCTGTGTCTGTTTCCACAGGATGTAGCTCTGCCGTCTCCACGGCATCTGGAATATCTGAAGCATTGAGCGCAGCAGCGGTATCTGCAGATATTCCAGGAATCGACTCAAAGCTTGCATCGCTCTCATCGCCGCTCTCGTTTCCCTCCACGTCCATAGGTTCGGCTGCCAGCTGGGATACACTTGGACCTACTTTTGGTGGCAAGGACAACGGTGCTGGCGATTGTCTAGCAGAAGGCAGGGGTGTGTGGTTGAGAGAAATAAACCGCTCAACGTCCTCGTCCTCCTCGATCTCTTCAAAGTCGCCCAGAAACCCGCCAGACACGCTCCCAAGATCCTCATTATCCATGTGTTCGTCGTCGTCGTCATCGTCATTGTCACTGTCTTTGTTCTTATCTGAGCCGTCTTTGTCGAGTAATGGTTCAGCTACGGCTTTACTTTCTCGCTCTGCCACCACAACTATTGGGTCTTTTTCTGTTCTAGAAGACAACTTGGGTGAAACTGCTTCTGGAATGTACTGCTCTGTTTTATTCGTCTGTTGATTGTGTTGGCTTGCCTCGCCTGCCTCCTTCATTTCTTCCTCAGACAGCTTGCGGTTGCGTAGCTCCATACGAGTTATACCAAATAAAAAGCTATTCAAATTGACCTTTATACAAAAACAAGTGCATGCATGATAAATATAGCTATTATTTAGTACGAATTTGCAATGAAAGGAAGAAAAAGAACAGAACAGAAAAAGAGAAGAGTTGCATAAGAAAAAATTATGTGTTGAGTAAACAAATCGCGATCAATCAAGCTCGAGAATTGCAGTGGCAAGAATCAACACACATTTACTGCTTTTTGCACTAGTTCTAGTTTGTTTACAGCAGGTTCTGGGCAGTTTATTCCAAACACGAACCAGAACGCAAACGCACCCCGAAATGTTAGAATACTTTTAGCCGATGGGGTTGTTCGCATCGTCTAGGAAGTACCAGTGGCGGATGGAGCACAACGCTGAGCCCATGGCAGCCAGATTTGAGTAGCCATCTGTTATGAAGTCGTATGAGATGTTAACATTTGATGCAAAGGTTAGCATCTCATACCATCGCGAATAACATTTTTCTAATAGGATTTGATCGATAGTAGTGTATTCTTCTGAATAGTGAATGATCGGTGGCTATAAAAAGCACCGATATTCACTATTGAAGAAGAGGGTTTTTCCTTGGGTAGTTTTGAATGTTATTTTATTAAAAGAAAAAAGACTACGATATTGATCATTTTAAATATCATAGGTACTCTCAATCCAAGGGATCCTGCTTTTCTTTTACACCATTCAGCATTCCATATATTGAGTTGGAGCGCATCTAATCCCGTATTTCCTTTATGATAAACTTCAATAAGCATCAAACGTTAGAGGTTTTTATAACGGCTGACATAAATCACTATCTTTTCTTTTTCTGCCTTTTGCATCAAAGATAACTTTGATCTCTCCATCCATCCATCCAACATAAAGTATGGCGCCTATCTTTCACCTTTTATTATTATAATGTCATTGTTCTGGGTGCTTGTCTACAGAACAAACGCTGGCCTTTTCAATATCGCGTACAAGCTCCTCGCTGCCGTCCTCCTTGTCGGGGTTATCCAGCAGTTGGTCGACTTCCTCAGCCCCGTCCTCTGAGTCCTTGCCAACACCTGCGCCATCGTCATCATCGTCATCATCGGCATCGGCATCGCTGCTGCTGCTATTTTCGCTTCTGCCCTCGTCGTCGGAATCAAAGTCACCATCCTCTTCGTCGCTCGAAGAAACAGCCAGACGGACCTTGGAATCGCCATTCGCCACAAACAGATCCTTCCCGGTGATCACGGCACTGGGAAACGGGTGCCAATGCGGCGGTACCGAATACGTTTTCTCAACAATCTTCATGCGCGGACAACCAACAGAGGCAGCAGCGGGCGCCATGCTGTCAGCCGGCGCACTGTCTTCGTCGGGCTTGTCGACTGGCACGCGAATCGGAAACGTAATAGATGGCGGGGAATCAACAGGCCCAAGCCCTGCCGCGGAGCGCGCAAACTCCTCGCTGGCCGTGCAGCCGCCAGGAATGCGCTGATGGTGCAGCTCCCATCCGCACCGTCTGGCCAGGTACGCCACAATATCGTCTGCGTTGCCCAGCAACTGCACGTCAAAGTTAAAGTGCAGGATCGGTGTCTTGTTGATGACGATCTGGGGCACCGTGTAAGGAAGGTTGCCCATGATGTCGGAGACCGGGGCCACCTTGAGACTGCTGCCCATCACCAGTAGCAGATCAACCTTTTCGCGATCCGCGGTCAGCGCTTCGTCAAACTGGTCGGGGAGCTTCTCGCCAAAGAACGTAATGTCCGGCTTCATTATCCCGCGGATCGCACCGTAGTCGTCGTCGTCGGCTTCGTCGTCGCTGCTTCCATTATACGTGTAAACCTCCTTGCCGCCCTTTGAACTAAACGGATCACCGAGCAGTGCCGCGGTGCCGGTATCAGATGCCACGATGCCGGCCTTCCTTGTCGGAGCGGCTGCGCACTCGGGACAATACGCAATCTGGCCAGCCATCACGTCTTTCTCCAGCTCCTTGCCATCACACTTGTACCCGCACTTGATGCACGTGGCAGTGGCAAACGAGCCATGGCAGTTGAGCACGCTCTTGATCCCCTGCACGTGCTCGAGCGTATCGATGTTCTGCGTGTAGTTTCTCAGCAGCTGACCGTTGTCTTCGAGAAGCTTGACGAACGCGTGGGTTGGGGCTGGCTGGAAGTTCCCGGGATACAGGTCCTTTGCAAACGAGTAGAACAGCTCGGGCATTTCACGAAAACACTCGATATCGAACATCTGCTGCGGGTCGTCGAGCCCAAACTCCTCGTTCAGGCGCGTGTAGATTCCCGTCGGTGAGCGGAAATCGGGAATCCCGCAGGACACGCTGACGCCAGCGCCGGTGAGAACCATGATGCGCTTGGACTTCATAAGCAATCCAACCACGTCGTCAACCGTGTTCACGTACGGCAGCTTTGGTCGGTTGCGGAAGAACCGGACCAGCTGGTGCCTCAGGAGCGGGAGAAGCTGGATATCGGGGATCGGGAGCTCCAGAACCGGCGCGTCTACAAATACCTCCAGTAACGCCCGAACCGATACCTGCCGTTCCATTATGTAGTGCTCTATGAATGCGCAGAGCCCCAGCGTGTGTGCCTCGTTGCGGATCACCTCCTTTTCTTCCGGCGTGAAGCGAGTGTACGGCGGAGCCTGCATGTCTATCTCTGCTGTGTTGAGCGGCGACGGCGCGTAGCTCCCATCCACATTCAGATCCTCGTCGTCCTCATCCTCGCTGCCACTCCCATTCTCCCTGACGGCGTCCGTGCCACGCACACCATCCGCACTATCCAGCACACGCCCCTCAATGGCTCTTTCTTCAACCACGGTCATCCTGCGCGTCGCCTCGTCAACAGCACTGACCTGCACAGCCTCTTCGACATAGTCGACTTCCACACGGTGCCGCTTCAGATTATTGCCTCCCTCGCCCACGCGAGTAGCATTGGGCTCGTCATGGAAGATTATCGACTCCTTTCTGCGCTTGCTCAGACTGGTGGCGCTGTCGCTGTTCCTGCCTCCGTCGGCAACACTGGCCATTGTATCCGGTTCAGCGGCACCCCCGTGTCCCATGCCTGTCAATCCGTCGTTCTCAGGAGCTATTATCTCGGCAATACGGACGCCATTATCGCTTTGACTGGTGAATTCCTTCTCATCGGCCATTGCCCCAAATGACATTTGCAAACTGTCTCGTCTTGTGTCGCTATTGATAAAAAAAAGTATGAAATGCGTGTATGTTTGGCTGATTGCAATGTACAGAAAAATGGCCTTTCCGCTTTCTGGGCTTCAAATGAAATTAAAAATAATTAGTTCGGTTATATAAATAGAAAAGTAAGATAAAACCACACCCCCAAGAATAATAGTATTGATCTTTGTGCAAGAAAGTAAAACAAAAGAAAAGTTAGAAAAAATGTCGACAAAAAAAGTCAAGAGGAAAAAAAAGAAACCAAAACACCGGTCACCAAAAGAAGAAAGAGAATAAGAGGGGAAAGAAACGAATCAGGATCCTTTTCGGCTCAGTTACACCCACGATGATCATTGTTCGGCCATAGTTAGTGGTTCGGTTTCCCTGCTGTAGTTTTTTTTATTTGTTGTTGGCCAGCCGGTCTTCAGGTGAATTAAATTATTAAAAAAGAATAAAACAACATCCGCCCGGGCCTGTTCAATTGAAGACGGTCTCCATGAGGAAGCGAAACATGTAGTCGTCAACATGACCAATTCCGCCGTCATCGTCGTCACCCACATCGTCACCCACATCGCCACCGCCATCGTCGGCGTTGGGATCGGCGCCAGCGGTAGCTGCTACGTCCGGACCATGGCCATGCAGCCCAGAAGTGGATGCAACTTCAAACGATGATTCACGACGACCAGATGCCGGCACAGCACTGCTTTCCTCGCTGCCAAGATCAAGCGCATCGGCTTGGGCAACCTCGGAAATAGCAACCCTCAGTGCTGCCGCATCCACCGCATCCTCCGTTGTGCTGAGCATCTGCTTTGCCTCTCGCTCCGATACCTGGCGACAGTCGCGCAGTCTATTGTCACCGCCAGCCAAACCACCGCTGCTACCGTTGCTACCGCTGCCACTGGCCTGCGCAAGGACCGACGACGCCAGATCATACCAGTCACCAACATTGAGACCAGGACCGCCGCCGCCACCATCCTGCTGCTGCTGCTGCTGCTGCTGCAACGCCTTGTTCGCAGCGTGTTTTGACGTCGCGGCCGCATCTGCGTTCGGATCAAACCGTCCCTCCTGGATAACCACCTGGTTCAGCCATCTCTTTTCGCACTGCTTGCGCCAAATGGCCTCCTCAATCGTGCTCTCGCTTATCAGACGATATATGTGCACCTCGCGCTGCTGGCCAATGCGGTGGCACCGGTCCTGGCACTGCGCATCCATCGCATGGTTCCAATCGCTGTCGTAGAAAATAACAGTATCGGCACCCGTGAGATTGATACCCAGTCCGCCAGCCCTGGTGGACGAGATAAACACCTTCCATTTGGAGTCGTGGTTGAACCGCTCAGTCAACCGCCACCGCTGCTCGACCTTCGTAGCTCCATCCAGTCGCAGGTACCGGTATCCGTGGAGACTGAGCCATTTCTCCAAAATATCCAGCACCTTGGTCATCTGCGTGAAAATCAGCGCCCTGTGGCCCTCGCGCACGAGCCGTCCAAGCAGCCGTCCAAGCGCCTGCAATTTGCCGCAATCATATTGCAGTAAAAACGGTTCGGGAAACGCAATCTGCTGCCGCACCTCAATCGGCCGCATCGGTCCTGTGTGGCGAGCCACACGTCGATGCATGTGCAGGACAGTTGGCCGCTGCTCTCTGCTCACCCACAAGTGAATCGAAGCGCCAGGAGAAGACGAGGGGCGCAGATGCGGCCACACCGCTTCTAGATCCGATCCCTCGTTTGCCACAACCACGGGCGGCGTAATACATACAAAGTTGGCAATCGTGTCTCCAAACAGCTCAAGTCGCTGCTTTCCCGTTAGCACCAGATTGTCGGACACGATGCCATCATTCAGGCCTGAAGCAGCCCGGCACGCCTGCAGAGTGCTGGCTCCATAAATCGGACAGAACGCCAGTCCGCCGATGCGCTCCTGGTTATTTCTGACAAGCCGCATCCACGCATCCTGGCTTCTAGCTGCGTCAAGCCATTTTTGGTGCCGCACATTGTCTTCCACGCGCGTGTAATGCGAAACCACTGGCCGCATCTGAAGGTCCTCCCAGCTCTGCTCCCTGGTTGCAACAACCTCAAGCCCCTTGTTGGCCTGCAACAGTCCGAGCCGCAATATATCGGGTGTCGCATCAAGCTCCTTGGCCCTGCACCACGCGGTATGGTCGTGAAGTTGCTCGTTTCCGGTACGCACAAGTCCACGAAGCCCCCAGGACGACATGCGCTCGCGGCTGTCTTCCTGCCAAGGCTTTCTAGCAGTGCAAACAAACCGGTCCTGGCATCCAGTGCTGTTCTGAAGCAGCATCCTGCGAACAAGGGTCTCGGTTCTGCCGTAAGAAGCTATGTGGAACCCCGGCATGACCCAGCTTGTGACAATAGGCCGTGTCTCAAACAGATCGGGGTGGTTGCACACCTTACGCAGCTGCATCAAGCAGCTCATTACATTCAGGTATGTTCCCGAGTGCAGTGTCTCGCGGGTTTGCGACCGGGACATGAAATCGTCGTACAAAAAGCGCTGCCGCTTTGACAGGTGGCAGTAAATGACGTGCTCGACCTTGTTGGGCAGCTGTGTTTCAACGTCCTGTTTGAGCCGACGCAGAATATGCGGCCGCAGCACAGTATGAAGCTTCTGAACCGCCTGTTGGGCTTCCGTCTGCGTGGTGCACAGCGAAGATGAGCGTGCTGACGATGTTAATGATTGTCCTTCGCTCGCGGCCACTCCCGATCCCTGCAAAAACAGCGACGTATTGAACTCGACGTTGCCTGTACCGCCTGATCCAACAGGCGCTGCAATATCCGGCTGTGCAGCTAAGAGCTTTTCAAGCGGCTGCGAAAACCACTCGCGAAAATGGTCCAACTCGGCAAACCCAGACATATCGCCATCGTCGCCGTTGTCCTGCCCGAGTCTCTCGGGCATGAGAAAGTACATGAGCGACCAGAGCTCTATCAGGCTGTTTTGCAGCGGCGTGCCTGTAAGCAGCAAGCGAGACGAGGATTTGAAGCCAAGCAATGTTTGCCACCTCTGGCTGCGAAAGTTCTTAATGGCCTGCGCCTCGTCAAGTATCATATAGTACCAGGGCTTTCGCTTGAATATCGATGCGTCTTGGATGGCAAGCTGGTACGAGGTAATGCAAACATGGAACGCATTCCGTTTGCTCCATCCCTTTCTTTTGAGTTTCCGCTCAGCGCGGCCGCCGTAGTAGCTCAGAACCTTGAAGCCAGGCAACCAGCGATGGAACTCCTGCTCCCAGTTGAGCAAAACAGATGTAGGAACAATTACCAGATGAGGTCCCCAAATGCCCTTGTCGCACGCAAGATGCGCCAACAGCGCAATGGTCTGTATGGTCTTGCCAAGCCCCATCTCGTCAGCTAGAATACCGTTGATGTTGTGCTGGTGCAAGGATGCCAGCCAGTCCAACCCCTGCCGCTGGTACTCGCGCAGGTTTCCACGCAAAAGAAACGGCTGCGCAATAGTGTGCTCTGGTTTGCTGGGACCCGCCAAGTGTTCGATTCCAATGGTATCTTGTTCGCTCTCTGGCTCATCCAGGCTGGGCTCGGGCTCCACTATCATCTCCTCTTGCTCCCTCTGGTAGTACTGGTCGAGGAGAGAATCCATCGGAACGTTCTGGTCGCGCTGCAGCTCAAGCATCTCGTGGTCACTGTCTGCGTCCTCTGATGACTCGCTAGAAAACTCGGTATCACTTTGCTCCGACGAAATAACAGCGTCGCTATCGTCTTCCTCGTTGTCACTCGTAGCACTATGTCCCTCTGTGGTTGCACTCTCAGCTAAAGTACATTTGCCTTGCCTGTTAACACTCTCAGTAGCCTTCTCCGCAACCATCTTCCTAAAGCGCTTGCGTTGTAGCTCTTCAAACTCGGCGGTCTGATCGACAAACAGATCACGCAGCCCCAGGGACCTCCGTCCAGCGTCCCCATCCAAATCGCTGCCATCACCCTCAGAATCGCCTGGTTCTAGATATCCAAGAGCCATAGCCGAGGAGGCATGCTCATCACCAGAGGAAACGTCAGATCCAGCTTCTGACGAGTCATCATCGTCGTCGTCTGACTCTGCTGAAGACGACGACGCAGATATATCATTAGCAGCGCGCTGATCCTCAAGGAGCCGGGTAGACCGATGGAGCATGTCAAACAACAACCGCTTGTCGTGCTCTGCCTTTTCCTCCTCCTTCTCCACCTGTCGCTGCTCGTCAATAATAGACTCCATATACGACCATTTTCTCATAACCTGCTGCACAGTCCACTTGGCCAGCCGTTTATGCAGCTCTCTCAAGGCACGGTCCGCCTGTTCGGGACTTTTGAAAATACCCAGCTTTGCCTTGCGCTCGTCGTCCTCCCGCTCGATCTGCTTGCTGCGTTTGCGCAACACGGCTTTCCGACGTCTGCTCAGCATGGTCAGCTCCTTGTGTCGGTCAATGGCGTCGACTATTAGCTGGTCCCACCAAGTTTTCGCTCTTTGCGGTTCCTTTACACGTGGTGCAGGCTCGGGCAACGGTGGGGGTAAAACAGGTATTGTAAGACCAAGCGCGCTTCCAACTGAATAGTCGAATCGATGTGGTTCGACGGGCTTCGGCTGGTTTTGAGTTGTTTGTTCGCTTAAAGCGTCAGTGGTCTGGATCCCAACAGATACCGAGTCACGAAGCATACCGCTCCGACGAAGAACAGAGATCCGGTTCATGGTCTCCGCCATAGACTGCACCCAATCATCAAGATCGGCTTTCATTTTCTTCTCCCTCACGCTCCTGGAGACCACATCATCAGCATCACGTTGTTTACTTGTGCCCTTGTGATCCTTCTTTACAATACTCGGCAGTGGCTCGGGAACAGTCATTGCATTGCGGTCGCGCTTTACAGCGGCAGATGACAATGGCTGCTTGAGCCTTGGAGGAAGTGCGGTAAGCACAGTGTCGTCGGGAAGCGTTATTGACGAGCATAGATAGTCGGACAACTTTTTGGTATCACGTATATTCGGAGTGTGTCCCTGGGAAACAGCGTTCTGTACAAAAAGCATCGGGTCCACCAGCAACGACGACGGAGCACCAATCTGCGAGCCGCCACCACTAGCACTGCCGGGCGCTGGAGACGATGCACTACAAAGAGTGTATGTGTTGCTGTCACTGCTGCGCAACGAGGACGGCATGTTCTCCTGGTCGCCAGCCACAGAGCGGGTAGTTTTTGCCAACCGTGGCGGACGACCACGTTTCCTCCTTCCGCCAGTTCCCGAGATCGAAGCAACAGCCGCACCGGAGAGACGTCTGATGCCGCCGGATCCGTTGAGATCCTCAGCAGAACCCAAATCAGAGTGCGCGTTCTCGTCAGCAACGTCCACGGATCCAGCAATCCTGGCAGACTTGGTTGGTGGTGGTGGTGGTGGTGATTCAGAAGGCTGTGGCGGCATGGTTCGCTTAAGCGAGGCGTGCGTGGACTTTGCGGCAGATCGGCCTGCCCGAACGCCAGGCGGGCGCCCACGCCGCCTGCCGCGTCCATTGTGGCCGGCGGTGCTCATCATCCTTTGATATGTGTGTGTGTGCTAGACCCGTCCCTTGCCATGAACGAGTACCCGTGGGTGAGCGTTAGGCAAGAAGAGACTGGCGTATGTGGTGCTGCGCTCTTCGAGGAACCAACAGACAGAAGAAACAAAGAGGACACAAAGGATGCACAATGTAGAACAAACTGAATACAATACTGAAAAACAAAAATAAATAAACAGAGTTGGAAAATAGAATATGAAAAAGAAAAGCTGGAGAGAAAAAGGGCATGTCAATGTTGAAGAAGAAGAAACACGCATAAACAGAATCGGCCACAGAAAATTCGGCAGACCAAAATCAAGGGTGGCGCTTGCCAAATTAAGCAGAAGCGAGGAGTGTGCTACCTACCACACACTCAGAACCTCGAAAGGTCCCTGCCAAAGAGGAGCTCCTTGGTCCAGTCCATAATCAGCAGGATGCGGGTGCGCAAGGACACCTGCTGACTCCAGTAGACGCTGCGCCAGAGATACTTTGCAACAAGATTGCTGCCCTTGTACGCCTTGCCCTCGCCAAAGTCGGCAGCAGCGGCGCGGCCCAGATAGGCAAGCGTGCCGCGGTGGTGGTAGGTGAAGGGCGCAATGGCGTTGCCCTCCATCTGGGCAATCTCGTGGGGCGCAGCGTTGAGCAGCTCAGACGAGACCGTGGCAGGCAGCTCGTTGCTTGCGTACATGGCAGCCAGCCTGTTCAGCGAGCGGCCCAGATACACGCCCTCCTGGTTGGCAACCTGCGCCAGCGCCGGCAGCGCAGTCACCTTGTTGTCGACAAACTCTAGCATGTGGGTGAACTCGTCCATGCAGATGGTGTTGCTGTTGTCGGTGTCGAACTGGTCAAAGTGGTCGACCAGCGACTGGAGATGCGTGGCGGCAATCGGGTACTGGGCAGCAACTTTGCGCACAAAGGCGCTGAACTCGGCGCGCGGGATCTCGTTGTTCTTGGAGCGCGGAGCCGAGTCGAACAGCTCGCTGATGTGCTTCAGCAGATGCGGGTGCTCGATGCTTGCGCAGTCGCCCAGCGCATAGACGGAGCCGTCGGGAATGCCCTTCACGCGCAGGTGCGAGTCGACGGTGATGGCGTGTCTGTTCTTCTGCGCATCAGGCAGCCTCTGGCAGATCAGGCTTGTAAAGGGCGTCAGACTGATGCCGGTGGACCACAGCACAAAGCCCTGCGGCATCGAGTGCTCGGTCACTGAGCCGTCGGGGTTCGCAGTGCTGAAGACAATGGAGTCGGGCGTGACCTGCTGCACGCGCGAGTTGGTGACGACCTTGATGTTGCGGCGGTCAAACTCGATCTCGGCAAACTCGCTTATCACTGAGTCCATCATATTGAGGATGTGGTCGCGCGACTGGACGATCACCACGCTGACCATTTGCTGGATGCTGCGCGGGAAGTAGTGCTTCAGGTCCTCGGCCAGAAAGTCGTACAACTCAGCGGCAAACTCGCAGCCGGTGGGGCCGCCGCCGCAGACAACAAACGTCAGCAGGCGACGCTTCTCTTCGTCGGAGGTGGTGGGCAGCACAGCCTTCTCAAAGTTGGCCATGATGTGCTGGCGGATGGAGCGCGCGTCGGCAATGGTCTTCAGCTTGTGGCAGTGCTCCAGGCCGCGCGCGCCGTGCGTAATGCTCTGTGCGCCGACGCCCACCACAAGCCGGTCGTAAGGAAGCCAGGCGCGGCCTTCGCCGGGATGCTCCACCAGCACGTACTTGCCCTCAAAGTCAACATCCACCGCCGTTGCCTCAATGTACGACCCGCGGATACGCTTCGTCACCCGGCGGATGGCCTCCAGCACGCTGCGGAACTCCACGGTTCCCACCGTCACGCTCGGCAGCAGCGGCGTGAAGATGAAGTAGTTGTCGGGCGACACCACCACCACGTCGTATGAGTCCGGCTTCAGCGTCTTGAGAATCGACACTGCGCCCCACCCTGACCCAAGCACCACAAGCTGCTGCCGCCCGTCCGCCGACCGCTGCGACTCTATCACCGGGTATCCGCGATACGTCCGGCCTGGAACCATGCGCAGCTCCGTCGGCGGCTCCTCAAAGTCCAGCGCCTCGATCTCGTCCTTTGCCAGGTAGTATCCCGCCGTTGCCACCGCTCCTGTGCCAGCTGTCCACAGCCCCAGCGTCCGCGCAAACCGCGCGTAGCTCCCTCGGCCTCTGCCTGTTTCCGCCGCGCGCCTTGTCGCTTGTCTGGCGGTCTCCTGCGTGAGCTGTCGCCTGGGCATCGCCGATGATACCACTGCTGCCCGGGGGCCCTTCCGGCTACTGCGAGCAAGCGCCGAGGCAAAAAGCCCCGTGTTGAAGCGACTTCTTGAGAGCATGCCGATGGTGTTTCTTGCCTATGTCCGCAGACTGCTTTTAAAAATATAAAGCTATAAAAAGAGAGATAGAAAGGGAAGCGTAGTGCAGAGAAGAGAAAGAGATAAATGATAAATTTTTGTCTGGACACAAAAGAAACACACACATCTCCTTCGTTAAATGCGCTGCTGAACGAAAATAGAATCCTCCTGTCTTCCTTCACTTCTCGTTCGCGGCTGCTGCTGCTTTTCATTGTCGTCGTCCTCCATGCTTCATTGTCTCCCCTGGATTAGAGTTCTGATGTGCGCAACAGAACAAACGAACAATCGCTCTCTTCCATCTTCTCCGCACATGAGCGCACATCCTCGCGATGTTCTTTTCATTTTATCTTTGGCGTCATTCCGTGCGGTTACATCACACAACCTTTTTCTTTTCCTATTTCCGTTACGAAAAACAAAAAGCCAACCCCCAACTCATCAATCACCGTTATCGCTTTTGCGGGTTTCGCTTTCCTTTGCTTTTCGTTGTGCTTGTTTTGGCCACGTTCTCAGCACAAGAAAACAACAATGATCTCTCCAAGACTTCTCTTTGAAGACTCGGCCATTTCCGACCTGGCTGAAAATGGAACAGGAAACTCGCTCTCCGCCTTCTCCCGGTTGGTAGTAGTGACTTGCTTTGTTTTTAGAGATAAAGAAGAGAAAATAAAAAGAATGGGCACCATGGGCCGGTCGTCTATCTAGCACGCACAATCGTTAGCTGCAGCAGAGCCGGCGCCGTGGCTGGCAGACAGGATGTTAACAGAGTTGGCGCCCTGCGGACCACCAGCAGCCGATGACGACAGCTCGACAGGCGGAGGGATCTTCTTAGCCAGCTGCACAAACAGCTCCTGGATACCATCGCCGGTCTGCGCAGACGTCTCAAAGAAAAGCGCATTCACCTGCGCCGCATACCTCGCACCCTCGTCCTTGGACACGGTGCGCTTCGTGTCGCCAAGATCCACCTTATTGCCCACCAGCGCAATCACCGTTTTGGTGTCGTTCTGCCGCTGCAGCTCGTTGATCCACGACTGCGCCTTTCTGAACGAGTCCGCCTGCGTGATATCGTACACCACCACTGCTCCCTCGGCGTTGCGGTAGTACATCGGCGCAAGACTCTTGTACCGCTCCTGCCCTGCCGTGTCCCAGATCCGCAGCGTTGCTGTGCTGCTCTCGTCCAGCGTCACATCCTTGGTCATGAACGCCGCCCCAATTGTGCTCTCGTTATACTGGTTGAACTCGTTGCGCGCAAACCTTGTCACGATGCTACCATTTCCGAGGGTAATACATTCCACAAAGAGAGAAAGGATAAAATAAAACGTTATTAGTCTCTGCTTCTGCTAGTCTTCTTTGTGGCCCAGCCGCCTCTTTCCCTCCATCCAACACACAAAAAAAGGCCAAACCCGGAATTCCATAACTCCAGGCTGTGTGGCTGCCTGCAATATACATACCTTGACTTTCCCACTGCCGATTCGCCTAAATGCTCCAGAAATAGAAAGCAAAAGAGAAAACAGCCCCACTCCATTTCAACACATGGTTAGATAGATAAATAAACGCCGTTGCCCTTTGTAAAGATTGCAGAAACCGCCTGTCTAACTAATTCCCAATTCCGCGGCATCCAAAAAATACCTACCTAACAGAACAAGCTTGTAAGTGTGCCGCTTCTTGGGCCCTGTGCTGGAAGCAGAGACGGCGGGCGCTTGTATTTGTGGCGATTGGCCTTGGTTCTGCTCGGCCATTATGTACGGATGCGCTAAATGCAGTCAACAGAAAAATAGTAAGAGTTCTATGCGTAGCTGCGGTGGAGGTGGGCACAAAAAGAGGAGGAGAGAGAAGAGAAAAGAGGCGAATAGTACAGAATATAAAAAGAAGGGGCTAGTTTGGCTGGAATGCAGAAGTAAAAATAAAATAAAATAAAGAATTGAAAAAGCGAGAAAAGGAGGCACCAGAACCAGCTAGAATGGATAGAAAAATACAAAATGATTCAAAAGAAAAATCCCAATGACGAAACAAAGGAAAAAAGAATGCAAAAAATGCATCTTGACCATTTCCCCCTCGCCCTCTGTTGTCCGCTTGGCCTTGCGCTTTTTTCTTTCTTTCTGAACAACATGCTGTGCCTCACGCTTTGACGTCACCTGACTCCGTCAATGGACGATGGTGACTGACGCTAATTGCTACATTTATTGACACTCCTAACGACTATTGCTCCATTGAACATGCCCTTCTGGTTAACGGTGTCTGTTGTGCTGGCTCCATCTCACTCCTGAATGGCTTTGCTCAATGGGTTTTGGTTCAGTTGTTCTTCCTGAACCCACAAACAGCTTTTGAGCCTGCTCAACATTCATACTTTTCCCATCAGCCTTTCGGTTTGTTTGTTGTTTGTTTTTGATATTTGTGCATTTCTACCAGAAAATTATATTTCATTCAAGCTTTTATCCGCAGCAGCATCAGAGCCTCTCTCTTGTTGCATATTGTATTTTTCTCCATTTTCTCCCTCACTCGCCTCTTTTCAACTCTCAACTCCCGCTTCCTTGTTTCTTCCTGTGTTTATACTTTACTTTGCGCTGTATTTAGTTGTTGTTGTTGTTTTTTTTGCTAGCACATACGGGCTCATCTCCCACACGCCATGGGAACGCAGAACGCGCGACTCATGCGGGAGTACCGCATGCTCCAAAAAGAGCTTCCACAGGGCATCATATGCACACCCAAACACGAGCGGCTCGACAGCTACGAGGCGTCGATCGAGGGGCCGCCCAGCACCCCGTACGAGAACGGCAGGTTCCTGCTAGACATCTCGCTCTCGTCGCAATACCCGATCGAGCCCCCGTCCCTGCGGTTCAAGTCCAAGATCTACCACCCGAACATCGATGACCATGGCAACATCTGCTTGGATATCCTAAAGTCCGGCAAAAAGGGGAGCTGGAACCCCTCGTGGACCTTGGGCAAGGTGCTCGTGTCCCTCACTGTGCTGCTGAGTACGCCCAATCCGCATGACCCGCTTATGCCCGAGATTGCCGACCAGCTGCTTAATGATCGCGCGGGCTTTGAATCGGCGGCAAGAGAGTGGACGTCCAAGTACGCGACTGGGTTCAGCGACGATCCGGCAGAGTACATGGTTACGTCGCAGGAACTTGCCCCGAAATCCCAGATCATGCCGTCACAGCAGTCTGCTACCACATCGGCGTCGGGTGATCCCAATCGGTCACGGGAGTCATCGGATGCCAAGACAGATGGCCCCGTGGTTCAGGCGTCGGCATCAGCATCAGCAACAGTGGCCAAGCGTGCTTCTTCGGCCGATGGCTCTTCAGCATTGTCAACTGCACCTGTTACTAAGAAGAAGCTTGGGCTTTCTCGCAAATCAACAGCAACGGGGGCATCGTCCTCGTCTAGTCCCGATCCTGCAAACCCCCTTCCGCCATTGCCTGGAAAGCCGCCCCCCGGAGCAGGAGGAATCCGAAGACTCGGACTTAGTCGTAGTCGCAATGTACAGAAACAGCAGCAGCAGCAGCAACAGAAGCACCAACCCCAGTCATCGCCATCTCCTGCCGGACAGCTGGCAGACGACTCTTCGCAGGCAGAGTCAATAGATGTGACGAGCGACGAGTCAACATCTGTCAAACCAAAAAAGACCAGTAGTGGTGATTCCGAGTCCCAACAGCTACAGCAGCAACACAGTAAGCGCCAGAAGAAGGGCAGCACTACCAGTAGCCTGTCATCGATCTTGGCTGGCGGCCACAAGAAACCCAAGACAAAGACGGCGGCCTCTGCAAAAGCAGGAGGAGAAAGAGGCAACCAAAAGCAGAAAGAAAAGCCGTCGGATCCAACAAAGCACTCCTCCGCCGCTACTGATTCGGCCGTGAGCGAGGAATCGGAGGAGGCGCTGTTTATCCACGAGCCTGTTTGCTCCTCCAGCAACACTGGTGATATCAGCAGCAGTCTGGACTACGAGTGCCTCCTGCTCAGCCCGGGAAAGAACGGTAGGAGTAGCTGCGATCATGGTGTGTACGAGGAACCAGAGGCACTCCCTACTGTTGAAGAGTCGCCTCCGCCCAGCAGCCCATTGATAGACGACTGCAACAGCAACGCTCCCGACGTTGAAGCTGATCATAAAAACAAAGCTAAGGCTGAGGAAAGCGATGGTGTCCTCCTGCCTGCTAAAGACAATGCAGAGGTGGAACAAGGCGTAATTCCAGTTGCAGAGCAGACACCGTTGAAACCTCCCGCCACACCGAGCTCTAGGAGAGAGGACAAGGGAAAGGCAACGGCCGACTTTTCTCAACCATTGCAGAATGGCAGCAGTCGCAGCAGTCGCAGTCGTAAAGGCATTGTTGATAGAGAAGATGGCGGGACTGCGGAGGAGAAAAAGGTACTATACGAGTCGCATTTTGGACCGCTTGATCTCGGGCTGCCGCCGATCCGTGTCAGCGCCCAGCGCAGACTAATGCGACGCAGGGCTAGGCCCGATGAAGGCGCCTAAACCCGAGTTTTGGATTATTCGGGGAGAGATCCCTCAATCTCTCTTTCTTCACGAGTTTGGGATTGCGTTCATTACAACTTTTTACTAATGACGACCACACCACAAAGGCTTGCTTACTAATGGCACATGCACGACGACATGTTGCAAGTGAATGAGAGATTAATGGGAAAAAAGCTTGCCCAGCAGCGTTGGCTAGAATAGTGTGTGGTGACCACAAGCGTCTTTATTTCCTTTTGCTCATCCGCGCACGCCCGCTTTGCAAAAAGGAGTTTTTTATTTTTTCATTGACTTCTCCTTCCCTTCTTTTAACTCTTCCGGTTTTTTTATTAATACTTTTCTTTTTTAGCTTTAATCTTATCTTTTTTAATTGTACTATTATCTCATAGTTCTGTTTTTTTTGGGGGGAGAGATTCATTATTGATGGCGTCTTCGGAATACACACAAGCGCGAAGGAGCCGAAGAGGATACACCCTTGTTGGGCACGATGAGCAGCAGCGAGAGGAGGATGCGACACAAGGCATGTATGACGGCAGCACCTGAAGCCGCTGTCCGTCCCCATCGATTAATGAAGGCATCCCATTCCATTTCTTTTCCATTGTTTGCAATTAGGGCGAGAAGAAGAGAGATGGGAGGGAAGAGCTGCAAGGTTTAAAGCCATTGTTGTTGTATGCAGCAGTAACTGCTAACTCTTCTCCATTTATATAAGTAGAGCCATGTTTGGCTAGAAGAGGAATCCTTTTTTTTTGGCATTCCGCTACTTTCTTGGCCTGCTCCTTCTTGGACCTGGCATTTTTTTCATTTCTCTACCCTGTGCCCGCGACATACTGACTACCTCTGGTTCTAAGGAAGTCGCTGACAAGCCAAAGAAAACACTATTATCATGAGGAGAATGGCTGCATTTATCGGCAGACTTGTGCACTTTCGCATTGGCACTAAACCACCGAGACCGAATGGCAATGACAACACCAATGATTCTTTGACATCTGTAGAGGGGGAGTCGCAGCAGGAGCAGCGGGGACACAAGGTCGACACATCGCAGCCGCAGTTCACATGGCGAGCGATCGTGGTGGGCCTCCTGTTCGGCACAGTGCTGTGTTTCTCGAACCTGTGGTTTGGGCTGCAGAGCGGGTGGATCTCGATGATGAGTCTGCAGTCGTCGCTGGTCGGGTTCGCGGTGTTCAAGGCGTTTGAGCGGGTGCTGGATGTTCCGTTCGGCCCGGCGGAGAACGTCGTTCTGCAGTCCACGGCGGTTGCCACGGCCACGATGCCCCTGGCCGGCGGGTTTGTCGGCATCCTGCCAGCGCTGAAGATGCTGAGCGGCGAGGAGGCCGGCGGCGCGCGCACGGTGCTTGGCTATGGCCAGCTTTGCGCGTGGGGGCTGGGGCTGACGTTCTTTGGCGTGTTCTTTGCAATTCCGCTCAGGAAGCAGACGATCGTTCGTGAGAAGCTGAGGTTTCCGTCGGGTACCGCTACCGCGCAGATGATCAGCGTCCTGCACAAGCGGCCGGATCCTACGATGGAAGACGAGGTTCGGGAGCCGCTGGTGGCGGCTGCCCAAGTCGATGGCGCATCGGCGTCCGATTCCGACGGGACGGAGGCGGCCGAGGAGCGGCGGTCTGCAGCAAGCCTTAATGATGAGCCCGCCGCTGCTAATGCTGATTCTGACGCTGACGCTGATACCGCTGCTGTTGACGATGTCAGATGGGCCACCAAACTGCTCACCCTGTTCGGTGCATTTATCCTGTCAGGCGCCTACGCGCTGCTTGCGCATTTCTTCCCAATCGTTTCAGCGCTGCCTGTCTTTGGAACCCGGCTGTCGCACGAGTGGGCGTGGAACCTGATGCCGTCGCTAAGCTATGCGGGCCAGGGCATCATCATGGGGCTGCCAACGTGTGTGTGGATGCTGGTGGGCTCCATTGTTGGGTGGGGCGTGCTTTCGCCCTTGGCCAAGAATGAGGGCTGGGCGCCCGGTCCTGTTTCCGACTGGAAGGACGGGAGTCGCGGGTGGATCCTGTGGATCTCTCTTGCGGTGATGATCTCCGAAAGCGTTGTGTCGCTGGGACTGGTCGGTGCAAAGGAGCTGTATCTTCTGTACCTTAGAATCCGGCGGTGGACATCGCATTCGAGCCCCAGAGACAGGTTCAGTAAGCAGCAGCAAGAACAACCCCAGGGTCTGCATCAGCAGCAACAACAACACCGCCGTCAGCAGGAGCAGGAGGATGGCGAGGATGGCGAGGATGGCGAGCAGCATGACAACGCAGGACTGCTGGGCGACGATGCAGCGGATCTGAACAAGCAAGGCGAGACTGACACGCCGGTTATCATCGGGGAGAAGGACAGCGACGAGGTGGATCCGCGGTTCCTGGTTCCCGGGTGGATCACGTGGGGCGGGCTCGGGGCATCGACAGTTCTGTGCATGGTGATAGTCAAGGCGCTATTCAACGTGCCGATGTACGACACGCTAATAGCGGTGGCACTGGCGCTACCGCTGGCGGTTCTTGGGGTGCGCGCGCTTGGCGAAACCGATCTGAACCCGGTGTCGGGAATCGGCAAGGTGTCCCAGGTTGTGTTTGCCGGCGTGATGCCAGGGAACCTGGTCGGCAACCTGGTGGCCGGCGGTATTGCAGAAGCCGGCGCGCAGCAGGCCGGCGATCTGATGCAGGACCTCAAAACCGGCCACCTGCTTAACGCGTCCCCGCGGGCGCAGTTTTCGGGCCAGATCATCGGCAGCGTCTTCAGCGTCTTCGTCACCGCCGGCGCGTACCTTCTGTACACGAAGGTGTATCCGATTCCGGGGCCCCAGTTCCCTGTGCCCACCGCGCAGGTCTGGCTGGACATGGCGCGGCTTGTCAACGGCCATCCGCTGCCGCCCCACGTGTGGCCGTTCATCGTTG